>JBBHKE010002187.1:0-26719 GCA_037447655.1 Zygnema cylindricum | reverse complement strand
CCCTCTCTCACTCCCTCTCCCTCTCCCTCTTTCTCTCCTTCCTCTGTTCCGTAAACTGTTAACAGGTCATTTTGCTTTACCTCCCAACAGTTCTATGATGCCCATCAGTCCGTAAACCGTTAAAGGATGTCCCTCCGATTGGGCCTCGTCCACAGTGTCTGCAGAAAAGGCAGAGAGAGAGAGAGGCAGAGATATGAAGGAAGAGTGGGAGTGTGTGAGAGAGAGAGAAAGAGAGGGGCAGAGAGAGCGACAGAGAGGAGAGGGAGGGAGAGGGAGGGAGATGGAGAAGGAAGGAGAGGGAGGGGGAAGGAGAGGAGAAGGGAGAGGGAGAGAGTTAGAGAGTTGTGCGTGGGACGTGGTACACAAGGGAGTGACATGTGTCACAAAGGGAAAAGGTTTTTGAAGATAAACCAAAATTTGAAGTGAAGGGAGAGAAATGTCAAACTCTTGCAGTTTTAAAAGCAGAACTGCCACATAAAACTCGAGAGAGAGAGGGAGAAAGAGGAAAGGAAAGTGAAAAAAGAGAAAGAGAAAAAGAAAGAGTGGGAGAGGGAGGAGACAGCTGATGGGAAAAGCGAACGAGGGAGACGTGAAGGCAAGAGGAACGAAGAGAGAGGAGAGAGAAGAAAGAGGAGAGCAGGAGGGTTAAACAGGGGAGTGAAGAGAGAGGCGAGAGGAGAGCGAGGAGAGAAGCATGGAGAGAGAAAGGGGCAAGTGAGAATAGAGAGAGGAGAAATCAGAGAAGTGGGAAAAGAGCGGAAAGAGAGAGAGGTGAGCAGAGAGATGGGGTGAGAATCGAGAGAGAAGAGAGGGATCATCGGAGTGAAAAGAGAGAGGAGAGAGGGGAGAAAGTTTGCCCTTTTGGTCACACTACAAGAAGAGAGAGGAGAGGGAGAAGAGAGAGGAGAGGGAGAAGAGAGAGGAGAGGAATAAGAAGAGAGGAGAAGCAGAAGAGATAGTAGAGGGAGAAGAGAGAGGAGAGGGAGAAGAGAGAGGCGGGAGAGAAGAGGGAGGAGAAGGAGAAGAGAGAAGGGAGAGAGAGTGCCGGGCGGAGGGAGAGGGAGAGTCGCCTGTGAGCGTGACTTGACCGTCCGGTCGTCCAATGGCGAGGATCCTCCTTCCTCGGCTGTCGAGCGCCTGCAGCAGGAAGCTTCCTGGAAGGCGCCACAGCCGCAGCACCTCCGCCAGAGAGCTCTCCGCCATGGCTCCCTCACCGCACTTATTTCTTTTTCTCTTTTTTTTCTTTTTTTTCCTCTGACCGGAATAAAATAGAAAAGTAAAAATAAATGAGTAAAAGAGGTTTAAACTAAATTAAATCAACCAAAACTAAATAAACTTAAACGAAGTTAAATAACGTTAAATTAAATTAAATTAAATAAATGATAGCAATACTAATCATAACAATAATTAAAGAAAAAAAGCAGCAGTAATAACAAATAGCATGTAGAATTAATGTATGAAGTTCCGTCGGTCATCACCACACTGTTTCTGACTATAAAATAAAGAAGTACAAAACTAAAATAACAAATAAATAAGTATTTAAATAAAAAATCAACAAGTAAATAAATAAATAAATACATAAATAAATAAGTAGATAAACAATAAATAGGTTAGATAAATAAATAATTAAATAAGAAAACAAAAATTAAGTGAAAAACACATAAGTAAGAAAATAAAATAAATTGCCAGCGCCAAAAATCTTGAATCCTAACCATCAAAAAGAGTAAAAGAAAACAAAAAAAAAACTATAAAAAAGAAAAAGCCTTCAAAAGATTTTAAAACTCACAGAAAACTTGTAAAATCACAATTGTTGAAAAGAAAACTTGAAAACTTTAACAAAAAAAATCAATTTTATGATTTTCTCTAGATTTAAATCAAAATTGTAAATTAATAATAAAAAAAAAAGGAAATGGGTAGTTATTTAAATTCTATGATATGGCATACAAATTAGGGTAGATTTAAGTTTGTTTAAAGTAAACTAACCTTGAATTGAATTTTATATTGGCTTAGAAATGTGAAATTCACATGGATTACTTGCAAAAGGTAGGATTTTTAGAATTTTTTGCGGTGTTTTGTCGGGTTTTTTGGATTTCTAGAGATAAGTGGAATTTATAAATAGGGTTGATCAAAATCTTATCTTCACTTCACATATATATATATATATATATATATATATATATATATATATATATATATATATATATATATATATATATATATTTAATGGTTTTAAAACCTAAGGATGTTGTTTTCAAGGTTTCCAAGTTTTAAGGATTAACAATAAATTGCTTTGATACAATTTGGGTATATTTCATTTTCTAGAAGTTTAGTAGAGTTTGGATGCCAAAAAAAATAAAAAAAAATGGCATAATTATTTCTTACATGATTCTTTTGCTTGTTGAAATTTGTTAAAAAATGTAAAAAATTGTCAAAAATGGACAAAATTTGATAGAATTTGTGAAAATGTAAATTTTGGTAAAATTTACTAAAAGTTGATAAACTTGTACTTTCTCATTGTACATAAATACAAATTTATGGAGGAATCTTGATGAAACGTGTCCTTTTTTTTAGATTGAAATAGTTTTTGGGAATTTCTTAAAGTAAACTTGGTTTTTAACCCCTCCCCCAATTTTTTTCTCCTAGACTACCCCTAATTGTTTAAAAGTATTTTTTTTCCCTTTTTTTTTTTAGATTTTTTTTTTGCTTTTTTGTTGGGTTGGAGTTAATGAGAGTTGTTTTTGTTCAAATACATCATAAAAAAGCAGGAAAAAAAAAAGAAAAATATATATAATAAAGAGGCAGGCATCTTGATATTTTTCAATCTCCAACTTTGTCAAAAAAACATCTTTGTAATCCTAAAAAAAACCCTAAAAACTCTTCAGAAAATCTTACAAAACCCTAAAAGTACTCAAACAAAACCTAAAAAATCTTTAAAAACCTTCAGAAACAGAGATTAAAGATGTCATTTGTTGTGGATCCAAAGAAATATTATGTGCAAAAAGACACAAAGGAAAAAAAAAAAAGGGAAAAAAAGTTTAAGTGTTAATACCTTAAGTTTACAGAAGAAACAGAAGATTCGCAACCCTAAAAAGAAATTGAAATAGTTTTTTCAAAAGGATTTTTGCGTTCTTTGGCACGGACGTACTTCCGTACAGAACGTACGCAAACTAGCCGTTTCGTCCGTCAAAAATGACTACGCTTTGTCGGTAATCGGTTGAAGGTTCCAGGTGTCCTGTAAAAAGCAGCAGTACAGTACTGTTTCGTACATTTTCGTGCAGCACTACAGTACTGTTCCGTACATTTTCGTACAGTGTTGAAGGAGTACAGTACACCGTGTATCGCTATACAAAAAAACGTGTATCGCTATTAGTGTTAATGTCTTTTTCGCCACTTAAAACATATTTTATCCGTACATACGTGTCGGATTACTGATCTGACGGTTGCAATTGAAATGCAAAACTCTCAGCTTCCAATTGGCGGTCTCAAATTGAAAATCGGACAAGTTTGTACGGGGAAAAGATGTTTTAGTGGCGGAAAAAATGTTAACGCTAATTGCGATACACGGTGTACCGTACAGCCAAAAAGTAGGTACATAGAATGTTGCAGACCTGACGTGCAAAAAGGACAATAAAATACGTGGGAAGATTTTCTCACGCCCGGTTCTTTATAACTGCACACTTTGACGTCATCTTCATATTTCAGTGCGCCTTCTTGTACTTGTTTATCGTATTTTATGTACGTAATCCCTACCGTCCCTCGTGTCATTTTGAGTGCGGATAAATTCCGTATTTTTTAGGGCGTGTCCCCATGTGTTCAAGTAAGGGTTATTTTCCGTCGTTTTCACAGAAAATGGGACTTCTAACGAGAAAATATTACATCGTACGAAAAATGGGCAAAAACACAAGTACATTTTGCGTCATCTTGGAACTTGGAAGGTACAATTTGGCGTTATATTATCATCGCGACCCACTTCCAGCTCATCTTCACACTTGCACTGGAATCAAATCGCGACCTGATTTTAATCAAAATACTACCCTATTGACGAATAGAAAACCTGCATTGCACACGTCAAACGTTTTCGAAATTTTTTGCACAAAGGAAAGTACACGCTATTTTTTTTACTGCACATAAGAAAATGACAAACATGTACGGAAAAAATTTGCAGGGGTCCAGACCTCCACTTTCCTTCATGGGTCCTTTGCAAAATTTTACGTCATCCTTGTCTCTTCCCTTTTTTCTCACTCGACCACTCCTCTTTCTCTCTTATATACACGGGATGCACCAATAATAGTATCAAATGAAAGATATATTTTTTTTCCTTTTTTTTGAATATTTTTGGTCCAAGTTTGATGGCATGTCGAATGATAAAAGATAAGATAACGAAATCGGGAAACCATGGCGAAAAATGTACGTACTGATGACGTCACATGGCAGCATGACTTCGCTATGTCACAAAACCCTAAACATCTACAACGTCACAAAAACCTCGACCTCTACAACCGTCGCCGTTTTTGTAGACGTCACCAATTTTAGGAAGTTTCGTAGTTTCGTAGTCGTCTACATTTCGTTTCGTAGACTGCCGCACATTTTATAGACGTCTACAACTGTCATATATTCGAAGTAATGAACGCGCAAGTAACGATGGACATACGCACACTTTGAAAAGTACAACGTAAAATCTGCGCTAAAATCCAAAGTAGCGTTTCAAAGTTTCGGTTACATGGGGACACACCCTTAGGAGGTGTTGGACATGTTTCGGTCAATACAGTACACCGCGAATCGTAATTAGCATTATGTACGCTAATTCCATCACCCCTTATTTTGACTCTATCACCCTAAATAGTAGTGTTGGGTATCGGTTAGTTTCATATCGCGATAATTTCGATACGATCGAAAAAAGTCCTCGATATATCGTACTGCGACCAACATAAATTATCAAGATATATATCGCAATATATTGTATTTTGGTGTCAGACTGTGCAAAGTTGTACTTTGTTAACTAAAAAAACACAAAACAGGTCGTTATCATGTAACTGCGTTTTCACAAACGACGTAGTGCAAACGTCACAATGACGTGAAATTGTACATTTTGCCAGAATCTGTACATGTACCTAGTTTACAGTAGGCATATTCAGCGCGGGGCGTTGGATCCTTAAATGTGGCCGCTCCCGAATTCGCGGATTTGTATTATTTCCGTGGAAGTGGGGGTGGAAAAGGAGGAGGTACAAGATGTCGTGGAAAATGGTTTGATAAAGGTGAAAATCTAAGATCTCGGACCGCCCAAAATGATAGTAGCAACGTCTTGTGTTTCCGTTGCAACCGGCCCGGTCATATTTCGTCTTCGTGTCCGGAAAAAGAGAGATAATGCTTCAATTATGGGAAAGTAGGTCACATGAGCCAACAATGCTACTCTAAATTTAGTAGCGGAGGAGTAAGAGGCGGTTGCGGTTTTGGTGGTCGCGGTCGCTGACGTGATAGTGGTCGTGGACGCTATGACTCATGGTGGAAGCCATGGAAATTTTGTTGACTTGGGAAATTTTGAAGGAGACCAAGGAGGACAAATGTTCACTTGTCTCCACCTCTCTATTGATTCATTAAGTGAACCAAGTGACGCACGCGAAAAAGAGTGGATAATTGACACGGGAGCGTCTCACCATGTGTGTACGGACGCTACATTATTTGACGACATGCGTTCACATACCGTACCAAAATTAATTACAGTTGCAAGTGGACAAACAATTACGGTTGGTAAAGTGGGTACTGTTTGATTGAATTTGCCCACGTAGGACCGTTTTGGAAATGAAACTATTTCGGAGGCGCGTATATTGAATGTCCTATATATTCCGGATGGTTGAGCGAATCTATTAAGCGTACCTCAAACTCAGCATGCCGGTGGAAGCGTAGTTGCTAGAGGTGATTCGACGATTCGCATATATCGCGCCGACGGCAAATTAATTGGCGATGGCGAAGTCACCAATTCAATGCATAGTCGACTTTTATGGAAGCGACCGAGGAAGAATGCTTCTTCCACGGGCATTCTAAATCAAATCTTGGAATTAAAGGGAGATTTAACGTTATGGCACCATTGGATGTGTTATACATCCGAAGGAAATTTGAGGAGAATGATAAAAACGGCATGTGTAAAAGGATTAGATCTTGCTACCGGTGAAAAAGTAAATGGATGCGATGGATGTAGTCAAGGACGACAAATTCGGAAACCACATGCTACGAACGATGTGAAATTTTGGGCTCAACATCCATTAGAGCTTGTCCATGTCGATCGATATGGACAAATTAAGCCGGAGAGCCTTGGAGAAAATAGATATATTATGGTCATCATTGATGATTATTCGAGATTTTCGTGGGTTTGATTATTGAAGAGGAAATCGGATGCTCTTGAAACTTTTATTGAGTGGCATGCATTTGCCGAAAGACAGTGCGAACGAAAATTGAAAGCCATTCGTTCGGATAATGGAGGCAAATTTATCGCATTTGAGAGGTATTGTAAAGAGAAACGAATAACCCAACAATTCACTTCACCGTATTCTCCGGAATCAAATGGAGTAGCCGAAAGGAAGAATAGGACCTTACAAGAAATGGTGAGGGCGATGGTGCATTTGGCCGGTCTAAGTATTTCATTATGGGGAGATGCCATCCTCACGGCCAATTACATTTGTAATCGGAGACTTACTTCGGTTTCCGGTAATAAAACACCATTCAAATTACTTTATGGACGAAAACTGACTCTCCATCATCTCCGAATTTGGGATGTCGTTCTACGATGTATGTGGATGAAGTGAAAAGGAAAGGGAAATTTGCGGCGAGAAGTTGGCCCGGAATTTTTGTGGGCTATAGTACTAAATGAAATCTTTACCGTGTATTTGATCCGGTTCGTCGAATTGTGGAAGAATCCCGAAATGTGAATTTCTATGAAGACTTAAAATTGGTTATTGAGAAATCGGCGGAATTGAAGAAAAATCTTGATTTTTATGAGGTAGACGATGTTGCCAATTTCCCGGACATTGAGGATTCGGATTCGGATGAGGAGCCGGAATCCATTGTCAACATCAACAAGGGAAATACAAATCTTGATTCGCGTTCGGAGAAATTGGACATTGACATTGATGTTCGGAGTAATGTAAGCCGAAATTCAAAAATGTCGACGGAAAGTCAAAAATCTTCAAGCTCAAAATCGAGTTTACCAAATGCGGACGAGGAGGAGCAAAATGTGGAACAAGTTCCGGTTCTTAGACGGAGTGTTCGAGAGAATAGAGGAAAGGAACCAAATCGGCTTTCTAATGACAAAATTGGTGGAGAAAATTCTAATTCCTATTATTTCGTCTCCGATGCGAATGAGACAGAATTCCTTTTATAACAATTAATGTGCAAGAATTTGGCCGGCAATCCTCAATCATACGTGGAGGCGAGAAAATCGTGTGATTGGGAAACGAAGTGGAAGCCGGCATGGGAGAAAGAGTATAAGTCAATTGTGGAAAATCGGACATTTGAGGAAGTAAAATTACCGGAAGGAAAAAAAGCGATTGACGCAAAATGGGTCTTCAAAACTAAAACTGGTGCATCGGGTGAAGTAGTAAAATATAAGGCGAGACTTGTATACAAAGGATTTCAGCAAAGGGAGGGGGTAGATTACACGGAGACGTATGCTCCCGTTGTGAAATTCGACTCTCTAAGAATGATTATGGTGATTGCCGCTGCAAGGAAGAAACAAGTTCATCAAATGGATGTGGAGACCGCGTTCTTAAATGGAGACTTAGACGAAGAGGTCTATATGAAGGTGCTAGAAAGAGTGACGTCACGGGAAGGCACGGTATGGCGTCTTCGCAAATCGCTTTACGAGTCGAAGCAAGCGCCTCGCACTTGGTATCTACGCCTACACAAAGTTCTTTTAGACTTTAGTTTCACACGTACAATTTCGGATTCTGGAGTGTACGTGAAAGGACAAAGAAAAGATCAAATTATATTTTCGGTTTACGTCGATGATTTCTTGATGACGTCGGATAGTTTGGAACGTATACGCGAATTGAAAGCCTACTTACGACAACATTTCAAAGTCACAGATCTTGGCGAAGTAAAATATATTTTGGGAATTTAAGTGATTCGTAATGAGAAGGGGGATATAAAGTTAAATCAAACGCAATATTGTAAGAAGGTAATAGCGCGATTTTCTATGATTGGCGCAAAACCAATTTCGACGCCCATGGATGCAAAAAGTCAATTGCGAAAGTTTGAGGAAGAAGCAACGGTAGATGTACCGTACCGCGAAACGATTGGGAGTTTAATGTACCTAAGTGTTGGTACGCGGCCTGGTATTTCGGCGGTCGTTTCAATTGTAAGTCGATATTGTGAAGCGCCTAAGAAATCGCACTGGGAGGCCGTCAAGCGTATATTTCGTTACTTGGCGGGTACTATCGATATCGACCTTGTTTTTAAATCTAAAAGCTAATCATTGGAGTGCATCGGATATTGCGACGCCGATTGGGGCGGAGATTTCGATTCGGGAAAATCCATGTCCGGATACGCGTTCGTGTTTGGTGAAGCGGCGATATCGTGGAGTTCACGTTTACAACCAACCGTGGCACTAAGTTCAACGGAGGCCGAGTATATGGCGGCGGGCCACGCAAGCAAGGCGTCAATATGGATAAGGGAAATGTTAGGCGAACTTGGATTTTCGATTGGATGCCTAAATTTTTTTACGGATAGTATGAGTTTGATGGCACTTGTGAAAAATCCCGTTTTTCACAAACGCACTAAACATATACGGATTCAATGGCATTTTGTACGAGATTTGTTTGCGGCAAAAGAAGTAGAATTTTTGTATGTTTCGACACTTGAGGAAGCTGCCGATATGCTTACTAATGCGGCGACGTTTGATGTACTTTTAAGAGGAAGACCTAAATTAGGGTTATTGTGATATAGACGATTCTTCAATGAAGAGGGGGAATGTTACGATTCATTGAAAGAATCGTGCGTGGGAAGAATCAATTCGATTCGGTACTTCACTTTATTAAAGATGCATCGCGAAAGTACTAGTACGCTCATTTTCGCAAAAGTACACTGCCAATAGTACACCGCCAATCGTTATTAGTGTTGTGAACGCTAATTCCGTCCCGTTTTTTTTTGTTTTTATTCTCAAATAGAATTATCCACACTATAAGAAAAAAACCCTAATTCCTAATTAGAATAGACGATTTCTTCGAAAATTTTCAAATTCCCAATTAGCGTAAACTACGCTAATTATTCGTATACGCTAAAAAACTTACACGCTAATAACGATTGGCGGTGTACTGTATGTTTCCCTTCGCGACAAAATTGTAATTTCGCGTAGATATTTCTGTACGTTTATTTGAGTACCATTGTACTTTTAGATTTCTATAGTACTTTCGTTTTCACTTGTCGTATTGCAATGTTTCAGTCATTAGTGAAATTTAGTGTTCTAGTCTAATCTGCGGACAAGTGGCAAAATTCTAGGTATCTTTGAGCACAAGAATTGCTAAGTATTTAAAGGAGCCTGGACTTGAGTTAAATCAATCAACAATCAATTGGATATATATGGAGGAATAGAAGAGATACAAGAGAAATTGTAATTTCGGTTTTGTATTAATGTGAAAATATTTCCGAAATATCTCTTCAATGTTGATTCAATGTTTTATTTGAATGTTTCTGCTGCTATAATTGTTATAATTGTTCGTTAGTGAGCTCTGAGCTTATTATCGATCCTTTCACGGGACAGCTATCAACATTCATACCTTCAGTTATAAGTCTCAAAGAACACTTTGGAGCTATATATAGGAAAGCCATTAAACAACATGGGAGGGAGAGATTTTAGTTTGAGAAGCTAGAAAATTTCGAGTATCAATGTCAAAGGCGGCAAATTAAATCTCATCTGTATCTGGAGCTTTAGGTTTAGATATCCCCAACCTTAATCGAACCCGGGTGGACATCCTCTTCACTTGAAGGGGAGAGTGTGTATCGCGGCGCACGTCAAAGACCACTCTCCATCTCATAGCGATACCCCCAACCTTAATCGAACCCGGGTGGACATCCTCTTCACTTGAAGGGGAGAGTGTGTATCGCCGCGCACGTCAAAGACCACTCTCTATCTCAAAACAAAGGTCTGGGGTTAAGAAAAGCATGAGAGCATAGGCAACGTGTTAAGATGATTCTTAATTTGAGTTATAACTTAAATAAGGCAATAATTTGTATACGGACAATAGGAAATTTTGTGCTAGGTTTCTTCTTTTCCAAGAAATTCTTCTTTTTTTTGCTTTACAATTGGTCCCTTAAGGGTATCTCCAAGAGCCTTATGAAGGGTTAAAAGAGAAACTTAGAGTAAAAAGATACATAAATCATGAGCCAAGAGGATTAGCAAGATATAATATCTAAAACATCTAAAAAAATACGTTAAGTTTAGAAAACCTAGATAAATTTGTAAATAACGATGTTAACAATTGGCTTTGATTTTTGGGCCGAGGGAAGTCAACTACGTCCTTAATTTTGAGATTTTTTTTAGTCCTTCGAGTGTTAAAAATAGAGTGAGTAGAGAGGGATCCTAAAGGCCATTTTATAAATACCTTAAGGAATCTGGTCAAAAATATAATTTATACAATCACTAAATATGTAGCCTAGGCACGCTTATATATTGGTGAGAGTTAAAGTTTTTATGGGGCATCAAACATAAGCTTAGTGGGGACGTCGCCACAGTTAGTTAGAGATACGAGGTCGCTATTAGAGAGGATTCGGGTTTACCAGAGCTTTTTTGACAGGGAATAGGATAGACAATAACTTGATTGAAAAAGCTTGATTGAAAAAGGTGCAGGTTCATAGGGAACTCATATTTTGATTATGGAGGAGGTCACCTATTACCTATTCTAATATAAGGATACATTGAAGAAGGTTTTAAACAAGACCCATAAAAAATACTAGATGATGAATTAAGAAAATGACAAAAAAGGTATATTCTAAAGTTTTGAGGGTGTTCTTGTTGTTTCAAAACAATGACGTAAGCCTCAGGTGGTAAGCCATGACGCTCAACTATGTGGCAAACTCATTTTCACATTTTTCACTTTCTGTGAGATGTATTGTTTTGAGTTTGTTGTTGTGGTTTGATTTGTAGTCTTTGGATGCGGTCGTGCCTCTTTGTTTTGTGGGCGGCTAGCACTGGTCACTTTTGTCTTCCTTGATTGGAATTTTTGTGACACCATGGCAATCTCTCCTCCTCGCATGCTTGATGCATGCTTCAATGAGACTCCCTTCATTTTCACGATGGAGGTGTCTCGTTGCCCTAGTGTCACTTGCAGCCAATTTCCGACCCCGGGTCACTTGCAGCCAATTTCCGACCCCGTTTTCCATGTCTCCCCTTTAAGCTGGTTGGTGGAGCGCTCAGAGTCCTTATTGCTAGGTGACTCTGTTTTGGCGTTGGTCTCAAATTTTGCCAGCACCTCAATTGATGCCAAATGGGTTTTTAAAACCAAAATTGGCACTTTGCGCGAAGTCGTTAGATACAAGGCCTACGATTTTTTGCTAAGGGTTCCAACAAAAAAAAAAGATGGATTATACGGAGATTTACGTTATTGTAGTTATTCTCAAAAATTTAAGGATGATGATTATAATTGCTACTATAAAAAAGAAGAATGTGGACCAAATGGATGTAAAAATTGTATGTTTGAACGCGAAATTTGAGGAAGATGTGAACAAGAAGTTATTAGAGGGTGTGGTGTCACGAGAAATAAAAGTATGCCCCCTACAGAAATGTCTTTATGGATTGAAATAGGCTTGTTGAACGTGGTGCCTTTGTCTTTGTAAGGTATTAACGGATCATAAACTTTTACACATGACTTCATACTTTCAGGTTGTATACAAAAGGAGTGAATCAATTGATTTTCTCTGTATACAATACTCGTTTAGTGCAAAGAGACGTGGCACCTTTTAGTCTACTCCCTTAAATAATAGTGTTAACTCTTTTTTATGATTTTAGGTCAAAATAGTGCAGTAGCGATCGGATTAGTGTTGTCAACTCTAATATCGTTGGAAATTGTTTGGTTATTCAGTGGCAGTCACTATTTATACTACCTTGTCTTTTGCGGCTTCGATTGTCCTGTGGGCGTAGAGTAACTGATCCAATCTGAATCTAGAGCTAGATTAGGTTGCCACGTGGCTCAATTGGAAGCGAGCCGATCATAGCGCATTTGTGCTTTCCGCTTAAAAAATTTGTGAGCCGTAAAAGTTGCAAAGCAGCAGCTTTCAAGTTGGGGCTTAAATTAAAGAACGCAAAGCTGGAAATACTGGTAGACATGGCGATGACTTCGCCTTCAGTTATTTTTTGCTTGTGAGAAGCTTTTATGTGGTAGACATGGCGATGATTTCGCCTTCAGTTAATTTTTGCTTGTGAGAAGCTTTTATGTGCCATTTTGTAGCAGTGTGGTATGCATTGTTTTACCTTCTTTAATTAATGTTGGAGAACGCTTGAAAAAATGTGAAAATAAGAAGAGTATCTAAATTTAAGATTCGGCCATTTTGAGTAATTGTAGAGTTTCAAGTTCACATTTGTTCGAATCAAAGCAAGTTACACAGATTCCAAATCGTAGATAGTCACAGAGGATAGAATTAGATATTAGAAGGGGGAAGAGAATAAGGGCCTTCACATAACCTTTTAAAAAATATATGGTTTCGGAAGTACATGCCATTATAAAAAGTTGGAAAATACAAGATGTAAATAAGCGGACGATTATCTTTTGCAATAAAGCAGGTTTCTAATTTTGTCCCTACTTGAGTCTGAGAATGATGATTATCTAATCCTATGATGCCTACTTAAATAACACAAATCCTAATACACACTTTAATTGGTGGTCGTATCACAACACGCCGCATGTACATTGGCCACCGCACAAGAAAACATGGGGGAATGAGACATGTCTAATTACAATTGAAAAGACAAACTAAATCCAAACTGAATCCTTGACACGCAGTATCGAGTGACGAAGATGAATCCATGCACCACATTTGTCCAATACCGGAGCAGATTTAAGCAAAGGTCCAGAAGACAAGTCACCAGGGAGGTTATTAGAGTATAGAGTAAGTAGAGAAATGACAAAACACAAGTAGATTCAGACGAGTTGTTCAAGAAATTAGTTTCTCATTCAAGAGATGAATCAAACAGATCCGACAGATCCGGTGGATCCAGGTTAGGAGCCACGATTGGAGAAGGTGTAAACTTTGACTTTTTTTTATTTTTCCCCATGGCGGCAATACTTGCCAACTTTTCACACTGTTAATGGAGCACACTTGCTCCGATACAAAATGAAGGATCGATACACAAGATGACAGAAGAAAGAACAGAAAAGGTTGCGAAAGCAAAGATTACAAGAAGAGAGCACTCCAGCAAAAGACAAATGTATTTCACCAAAAAATTTCCCCTCATAAAGATAATCTCTCACAAAAACGACTAATTCCTAATATACTTCTCACACGCAAACCAGCAAGTACTAAAGGTAAGGCGACGAATACAAGTACGCGCGTAGACCAATCATACAAAAGTACACACGAAACTACTTAATGTAAGTGGTGCTAAATGAAAAATAACCCCCCTTACAATACAATATAATGCTATGCCCTCAAAACAAAACTAAACCAAACTGGAACAAAACTAAAACGTAACACAAAACAAAGCACACGCTAACTAAATAAAATATATTACGGCGCTCAACAAAATTGAGTCGCCGTTTCACAATGTACGTAACAAAAACACCCACCATCTCATTAAAACACCCACCATCCCACTAAAACATGAAAAAAACACGTACCTACTACGCTTTTATATAACCTGTCGTACATGTACTGAACAAACCCACCTAGCTTTTCTTCGGTTCTTAGAGCATAGCCCAATGTTCGTGCAACGCAACCAAACCTGTGCCTCGATTTGTAACAGAAAACATCATAATTGTGTTCAATACTTCTTTTACAATTTCTGTAATTTGTTTTTATATGCTACTCTCTCATCTCTACCTCATAACATTAACTAGTATGGAGTGGCTAAATCTAGAGTTCCATTAGCCAATTCATCAAAATCATAATAATTACTATAATGGTCGAATATATATTGCAAAGAGGGGATAAAAGCAGGGGACGAAAGGGGGTTTGGACAAAGGAAGATAAAGGAGGAGAGGATGAGAATAACAGAGAGACAACAGAAGAGGGAGAAGTAGGTGAAAATAGACGTGGTGGTGAAAATGGACATGGTTATGGTAGTTTTACTGAAGATGGAGGAAAACGTGGAGAAAGAGGTATTTGACGAGCTAAACCATATAGAGGTTTAGAAGGGGACAATTTGTTTGGCGGCGGTGGTGGCTTTTGCTCTACACAAAGAAAAATGGAAGAAACGATCAAACCGAGAGCGTCAGACATTTAAAGTGATGAATGTGAGAAAGGATATACGACACAAAGTTATGTTTAAAATCTTACAAAAGCACGGTTCACCCACAAGGTCAATTGTGACTCCTTTTACGACCGTCTTTTCTCAATGTCCATGTGACGGACACAAACCAACATCAATGTTTCAAACACTTTTTAAGAAAACAGTTACCTTTGGTTAGCTTTTCTTATAACTCTATATTTGTATAAATTGAACAGGAGAATTTTAGAGAGACTCAAGATGAGTTTTAGAGATTGATAATCCCTTACGAGATCAACTACATCAGACAAACCATTTAAAGTCACGTGTTTGTTCTTTTCTTTTTGTAGACAACATATGTAGTTGTAGTGATATGAATACGAAATCAAAATTTGACTATTTTTTTCTTGTGAAACATGGAAACAAAATTCAAAACACGAGTAAAACATGCACCCTTGCTTTGTGCTTTAAAAGAAACAAATCTTCAGAAAAGTATATTGAAACATACCTTTACGAAGCACTCTCATTTCCGTAAGATGGAAAAATTCATTTTCCGGCAATCGCACCCAAACATATCGACCGTATGTGTTGCTTCCCTTTACAAACGGGAAACCATAGGAACCAGTGTCATAGTCAAATACAAGTCGGGGATCGCATTCCACATTTCCGTTTGCATTCCAACTGCCAACATTATTTCCTAACCATACTTGAACACCGTTCAACCTCCTTTGACAAACGTCACATGGAAACGGAGGCCCACAACACGGTCTATTATAAAGTTGCACATTATCTACTAGGATTACTATTCCCAAGTCAACCCTCCACCAAGAGGTCTATTATAAAGTTGCACATTATCTACTAGGATTACTATTCCCAAGTCAACCCTCCACCAAGAGTTATAATTGCCTGTGTGAAAAAAGTCGCCCCAAGCGTCAACGTTGACTCCTTTTTCAGGTGTATGGCCTTCAACCTAAAATAGGTCACTCATAACCGTAGGTTTGTTGACAACAACATTGTCTGGAAAAGGGCAGAAGATCAATAATAGAAAGGAATTTGAATTTTAGTCGAATGCTTTTCACCCATTTTTCAAAAGGTGTAAATATTTGAACTACGTGACGGTCCAAATTTTAGGTACTACACGTTACAATTGCTTTTCTAGCACATTCAAGTCCGGCAGTAAAGGTGACGTTAATGCTTTCAAAGAAGAAACGAGATGAATTACAAAAAAGAAATAGTTCACAATTATGTTAATGGTTTGGACATTAAAACATCGCATTTCACAATTTAAACAATAATTTTTGAATTTTCCTTTGTTTTTGACTACAACAAGTAATATTTCGAGTGTAAGAAATCTTTCATTAACATCACACACTACTTGAATTTTTTGAAAATTCCAAACACTACGGATTCTTGGCCAACATTCACCAAATGGGACCCGATTATAACTCGAGTTTTTGAGTTTATTCAAAAGTAAAAGTCAGATCAAGTCCAGCAGAGATGAAATTTCAGAGGGAACTCTAAAGAAAATTTACAAATGACGATGTTTGTTCATAGAAAGCACATTTTGTAAATACCTCATGAAAATCCGAAAAATGCGGAACCACGACCGACATTAGTAACATTCGTGACGACAGAGGATTTCAACCAACATTTCTTCATTTTGGTAAAGTAAGTAAAAGCAATGCATCTCGTAACATTGTTGCAAAACTCACAACAACTTTCTTTTTACTCTACGACGAACCCGTTGTACCCATTGATGTCCTCCCCCCAAATTGCCCATCCATCTTGGAAGGTACAACTCCAGACAACGGCATTGGGGGAGAGTTAAAGGGGGTTAGAGAGGGACGGGGAGGGTAAGAGGGAAGAGGAGGTTCAGAGGGAGAGCTAGGAGAGGAGCGAGGGGGAGGGAAAGAGGGAGTAGGAGGTGGAGACGGAGGTGTTTGAGGTTTTAAAAATATTGGAGGTTGAGAAGGGGACAATGTGTTTGGCGGCGGTTGTGGCTTTTGCTCTACACAAAGAAAAAAGGAAGAAACAATCAAACCGAGAGCGTCAGACATTTGAAGTGATAAATGTGAGAAAAGATATACGACATAAAGTTATGTTTAAAATCTTACAAAAGCACGGTTCACCCACAAGGTCAATTTGTAGCAATCTGACTCCTTTTACGGTCGTATTTCCTCAATGTCTATGTGACGGACACAAACCAACATCAATGTTTCAAACACTTTTTAAGAAAACAGTTACATTTGGTTAACTATTCTTATAACTGTATATTTGTAGAGAGACTCAAGATGAGTTTTAGAGATTGATAATCTTTTACGAGATCAACTACTTCAGACATACCATTTATGCAATTGTGTGTCCCCCATTTGGACCAAAATCGAGGAAGCCTCTAGGTAGCTTTTGACTAACCCACTTTCAACGAGAGCAACTGCCACCCTAGAAGAAAAATAGATAATCTGACTACACCCCTGTGCAGTCTGGGCTCCCCTGAGTCCACAGCAAATAGAATCTCTGAAAAACGCCCAACCAGGCGATTAGTAATGGAGTGGCAAAGATGCCAATATTTATACAAGCTAGTTGGGAGAGAGTCGCCTACCTCCTCAATCCACTAAGTCCTAAACCCTCTCACAACTCCTTTCTACTGATGTACGAAACCAATCAGGCGGCAGCAAACTTGATGGTGGGAGCGTGACGAGATAATTTCGGCGGATTTGCAGCCACCCTAGCGGAAGGCACATGGCCCTTGCGACGTGTACGCACATACCCGCACGCTCATCCTGGATTCTTTTTACCTTTTCCACGCGGCCTTTTTTTACAAGTCCTGTATTCGAGAACTCTCGTCATTGTGCATGGTCTTAGAAAACTGTAGGGTTGGTGACGTGGCGTCACGGATAAAAATTGTAAATGAATCCGACGGTCCTAATTTACGCATACAACCTTGGACAATTTTCTGTAATGCTGTTTTCGTTGAAAAAAAAAATGTACGAACTTATACAAAGCGGTACGGCGTCAGTAAAAAACCCCACTTTTTCGCAAATGGAAGTCCACCCTAAGTGCTCTCACCATGGAACTCACTTAAAGACAAAAAGTGACTGTTTCCAACCATTTTATTTACATGTGGTTGCCGCAATTTTGTTACCGTAAACGTTCGTCGACCGTGTGAATTTATAATTTTATTATGACGGTCGATGTCCGCAAGGGCGGCAAAATTTTAAGTGGTTGAAACAATATTTTGAAAGTCAAAGTTGTCCAACCGATTGACCGTCAAAATTTTACTAAACGATACTTTATTTGTACCAATATGTACAATTTTTGACAGAGTGACGTAAGTGACTGTGCGCAACTAAAACAGTCACAGTCATAATCAATTCCCTATATACATTTATATATTTATTTATATATATACATATGTAATATCCGTACGGTAGTTCAGAAAAAAATATGCAATTGGTACTAGTGTCTTTCCTCACTTTTTACCGTACTAGAAATGTACGTTAGATATAATTACGACAAGGGTATAATCTTAGGGTTGTGTCCACATGTGCATAAGTAAGGGTTTTTTTCTGTCATTTTCCTGTAAAACCTAGCGGCGTACTGCCTAAGTTCTAACCGTACGAGGGAATCGCAAATTTGTGGAATACAATTTGCGTCATCCTCGAACTTAAGATGTATGAGAATTTTTCGTCTTGTGTTTTTCGACCCATTTCAACGACAAAAAACGCCATCTTCAACCTTATCTTTAAAACACATGCGCGATGTGTTTTAAAACTATGGATTTTATATAAACAAATAGAAACACATATTGGCTCGTGCAATTTTTTTTCGAAAATTTTCACGCGATTTTCAAAGACAAAGGAAAGTAAGGAAGTCTCTATGTTTTGTCCGTTTGCAATCAATACGACAAAAAAAAGTACACAATTTGTTTGGTTTTGTCCATTTTCATCCAGTATGGATTTTTTTTTTGCAGTGGTCTCGAAATTTCCTTTATAAGGTTCCTACAAGGTACAGTACTGTAGAGTACGCGTATAGTACGAAAAAGGCGATAGAGTGTCTCCAATTGTTTTCGCACATTTGAGCTTTGAGGTTTGAATTGCAAAAAGGATCCACACTATATTGCTGAAGCCATTGCAATTCTAAACGCTACACCTTGAATCGTTATTAGCGTATAGATATAATTAGTGTAAAGAAAAAATTAGGGTCATTCATTCTAATTTAGTGCCAGGAGACGTGGCAGATTATGGTCCACGTCCTTAAATATTGTAACTTATTCTATTTAAGGTATCAATATCAAAATTTTGGGGTGCATTTATAGCGTACATAATGCTAATAACTATTCACCTTACCTGTACTGTTTGTACTGTACACCGTCAATCGCTATTAGAGTAAAGGAGTAAATAGCGCAATAAAAAAATTAGTGTTATTAACACTAATCGGAATTTTTTTTTTTGAAAAAAAATATATATACTAATCAATCCCTAACTATAATTTGGGTTGTCCTGAATAATAAACACCCACCCTTTCGATGTCTACAATAATATGTGTATCCGTATAGAATCTGACAATTCGTACGCCGTCGCGCTGTTCACACGGTCGACAGACAAAAATATGAGAACGTGACTTTTGTCGACGAGGTTGCACCTCTTTCTACTAGTGCACATTCACATGTGTGCGTAATAATGTTAAGTGTCTTTTTATCCCTTTGTAATTCAAAAAGTATCATTTCGTACAGAAATATCCTGTCCGTACGCCACACTATTTCCATCGCAGTGTACTTCCACTATTAACGCTAATTGAAAAAAAACCTAATTAAAAGAATGGAAGAAATAGAATTATGGATTGTATTTCAGGTTTTTATTTTTGAAAAAAGGGCACCGAATTGGCGTTATATACTCGAATAGCGATTGACGGTGTATTGTACAGTATGGGTATCAAACAACCGACAATACACCGTCGATCGTATTTTGCGTGTAGAAATTATTAGTGTGTATAATAATTTAGTTTCATGTACACTAATTTTGACTTTGAAAAATTTCGAAAAAAAAGTTATACACTAATTTTTCAACGTACGCCAATATGGGTACAGCTGATTTGTCGAGAGGATATCCATAGTAATATAGGTAAAAGTACAAATTCTGACAATTCGTACACTGTCGCATACTTTCACTCTAATTTCGGTTTTTTAGGGTGTAGGCAATACGCGACAAATAAATGTACACTAAAACAGGTACAAGTATGAAATTCTTTAATTCACAGGGCAGTTTTTCGTGTGATAACAGATATTTTATTAAAGCATCTGTACTTGTATAATTAAAAAGTACATTTTCATACGAACCGACACGTTCAGTACTCCACACTAATGAAAATATACATAAATTAAAATGGTGTACACTAATTGTTCATCTCGTAATTAGCGTACAGGAAAATTTAGTGTCCTCTACCCTATTTTAGGTAAACCCCTCAAAATTTAGGGGCGCCGAATTAGGGTATGTCCCCATGTACTTGTAACTTAGCGAACTTACTTTGTATTTTAGCGCGGATCCGGCGGACCCGCTTTTCAAGTGTCCCTATGTGTAAGGGTGCGCTTCTGTGTGCTTAAGTAAGGGGTTTTTTCTGTCGTTTTCCTGTAAAACTTAGAGCCGTACCGCGTAAGTTTCAACCGTACAATAAAATAGAAAAAAAGAGAAGTACATTTTGCGTCATCGTCGAATTTAAAATGTACTACATGTTGTCGTCTTGTGTTTTTCGACCCACTTCGACGACAAAAAACGTCATCTTCAACCTTATCTTTAAAATACAGGGCCGATGTGTTTTAAAATTAGGGATTTTCTATAAACAAATAGGAACACGTATTCGCACGTGTAATGTTTTGTTCAAAAACTTCAAACGAATTCAAACGACGTGGAAGTGTACACGATTCGCTATGTTTTGTCCGTTTTTGTTCTATACGACAACGATAAGTACACAGTTTGTTTTGTTTTGTCCGTTTCGATCCGGTACGATTTTTTTTTTTGCAAGGGTCTCAAGGTTCCGACGCCATTTCACGTCGAGCCGACAATAGACGCAAAGTCAGAACGCATCTTCTTCAACCGTGAAACGGCACAGGGTGGAGGCGGTAGGTCTACAATGTCACGAAAAGTCACGCGATGTCACAAGCAGTTACGAAAAATGACGTGGGTCATCACAGATTGTAGACGTTGACAGCCGTCACGGGCATTGTCGACGTATACAATCGTCACGCCCTAAGTGACAATTTCGTTTGGTACACATAGGGACACCCGAAATCCGGGTCTGCCGGATCTGCGCTAAAAAACAAAAAAAAATCTCTAAGTTTGAAGTACATAGAGACGCACCCTAAGAACGTATCGTAAGTTACGTTTGTGACGATTGTATACGTCGACAATACCTGTGACGGTTGTTAACGTCTACAATCTGTGTTGTCAGGCGTTATTATTTGGAACTGCCTGTGTGACGTCGCATGTCTTACCGTGACATTGTAGACGTACCGCCTTCCACCCTGTACCGTTTCACGGTTTGAAGAAGTTGCAATTTGCCTTTGCGTCTCCTGTCCGGTCGACGTGAAATGGCATCGGAATTTCGAGACCCCTGCAAAAAAAAAAATTGTACTGGACGAAAACGGACAAAACCAAACATATTGTGTAATTTTCTTTGTCGTATTAAATGCAAACGGGCAAAACATAGCGACTTCCGTACTTTCCTTTGTCTTTGAAAATCGTGTGAAATACTTCGAAAATTACGGCACGTGCGAATATGTGTTCCTATTTGTTTATGTAAAATCCCTAGTTTTAAAATACATCGCGCATGTGTTTTAAAGATAAGGTTGAAGATGACGTTTTTTGTCGTAGAAGTGGGTCGAAAAACACAAGACGACAATTTTTCTTACATCCTAAGTTCGAGGGTGACGCAAATTGTACTCTACAATTTTGCGATTCCTTCGTACGGTTGGAACTTATGCAGTACGACGCTAAGTTTTACAGGAAAACGACAAAAAAAAACCCTTACTTATGCACATGGGGAACACCCTTAGTGTTCAACACGCTAAATACGATCGACGGTGTACTACATGAGTATAGTACGAGTAAATCACGCAAAGTGTTTGAGAATGTTTTCGCACATCTGAACCACAGTACGGACTTGCACCATAGTGAACAGAACATGTACGGAATGTTATGACCAGCCAATACTGATCAAGGAAAAACCTGTTTCCGGGACTTCCGGAAAGACTTGTTCCTTTTAATCTACACTATTTGCTGTCCGCCAGTCACTTTCTTGGATAGCCTCCTTCGATACAGCCCGTAACACACGCTTCACCGTTACAAAGTCGGTAATCATTAAAAAAAAAGAAAAAAAAAAAAAAAAAAAAAACGGCGAGAGAGATTGTTTTGAAAAGAGGTTGTTCTCTCTTTTCTTGTTGTTTCATTAATTTATTTTTTTAGATTTCTTGCTTATCTTTTGTTTTTTATTGTAACTCTTTAAAGGTTTGACTCCGAAAATGGCAACTTTAGGGTCGCGGAAAAAATTAGGGTTTTGTATTTGTAGAAACCCTAATTTTTTTCTGGCGACACTGTTCATGTTGTCGCTTCTGGAAACTTTAGCGAATGGTCAAAATAGCGCTGCACAGGATGGTAAGAAAAACTAATATTGTTTTTTTTTTTTTTTCCTTTTGAAATTTTGTAGAAATTCATAAAGATTTGGTACACTTTTGATAAAGTTTTCAAAAGAATGTTCTAAAAGCTGACTAAACTTGAGACTCTTCGGTAAAAAAATTGGTTGCTAATTTTTTTCTGTTTTTTTTTTTTGGGAAAATATAAAATCATTAAATTTTGACCTAAAAATTAGCAGTTCCATTAATATTTTTTCAATTGTTAGTGAAATTTGATTAGTATAGTGAATGTCAACATTTTCTTATGTGTGTGTTTTTTTTTAATCTAAATTATCTGTTTTTTTCTTACCGCATGTACTAAATATACATGTGTACTTTTGAATACATGCATACATGGGATATTGTTTTTCAGTCACATTTTTCAATTTTTAAATTCTTTTTTGGAGATTTTTTAAATCAAACTGTATTTGGTCAAAAGGAGATTCTTTATTTCCCTCATTTACCCTTTTCCTGTCTGTCTTTTTTTTTTTCCTCTACTCCCCCCTTCCCCTCCTTCCCCTTTTCTCCCCGCATTCACCTCTCTTTTTTTCTCTGTCGCTCTCTCGCTCTCTCTCGCTCTCCCTCTCTCTCGCTCTCGCTCTCTGTCTCTCTCATTCCTTTCTTCTCCCTCTCTCTCTTTCCATTCTCTTTTCTCCCTTCCCCTTTAGAACCTCCCTTTCCATTCAGTGAATCTACATTTTGAGCAATGAGAGTTATATCTCTCTGTTTCCTCTCTGTCCTTTTCCTCTCCCCTCTTCCTCTGTCCCTCTGTCCCTCAGTAGCCCATGAATAACCATTCTCTTTCCTTTTCATTTCCTTCGTCATCCCATCTCCTTGTTCTTTTCTGCAATTTTTTGGCTGGAATCAATCGTTTGCCCTCTTTTTTTCCCCTCTTCCTCTTCCTCTCCCTCTCCCTGTCCCTCTCCCTCGGCATCTGCCTTTGCCTCTGCCCCGCCTCTCCCTCTTCCTCTGCCCCGCCTCTCCCTCTCCCTCTCCCTCTTCCTCTCCCTCTTCCTCTCCCTCTCCCTCTTCCTGTTCCTCTTCCTCTCCCTCTCCCTCTCCCTCTCCCTCTCCCTCTCCCTCTCCCTCTCCCTCTCCCTCTCCCTCTCCCTCTCCCTCTCCCTCTCCCTCTCCCTCTCCCTGTCCCTCTCCCTCTGCATCTGCCTCTCCTTCTGCCTCTCCCTCTGCGTTTGCCTCTGCCTCTGCGTCTCCCTCTGCGTTTGCCTCTCCCTCTCCTTCTCCCTCTCCCTCTCCCTCTTTTTCTGCATCTGCCTCTCCCTCTGCCTCTACCTTTGCCACTGCCTCTGCCTCTCCCTCTGCCTTTCCCTCTCCCTCTCTCTCTCTCTCTCTCTCTCTCTCTCTCTCTCTCTCTCTGGCAAGTTCTATGGTTAAGTCAAGTTTTCGAAAAACAATGACGAACTTCTTGTTTTTGGGTATTGCTTTTTTTTTTGCTTTCTCACTCAATGGTTTCTGACGTAAATTTCCTGTCTTTTTCTATCCTACCTTTTCAATTATACCTTTTTTTTTTTTTTCAGGGCAAAACCTTTTTTATGTTCAACAGCAATTTCCTAATTTTACCGATTGGCAGTTTAGTGATGATATGGATCCGTGTACTACTACTCGTTACGTGTTCTGTTCTCAGGAACGAGTTATTCAATTGTAAGTATTTTTTTTTTTGTTTTTCTTTTCACATTTTGTGCAATTTGACACCTTCCTCAAAGAGTGATATATCTTTCGAGGAATTTTTGTATTTGGCTTTCTTAGGAAATTGGAGGATTTTAATTTGACGATGTCACTGTTGAATATTTACTTGTCTATGTTTTCAAATAAACGTAATTAGTGTGGACTGTGTCAGCAAGTTTGTTTGGACCATGTCGATGTTGGGAGTCGACATAATTTCTTTTCTTTTCCTTTTTTCTTTCTTTTTTTCTTTTCCTTTTTTCTTTTCCTTTTTTTCTTTCCCTCTTTTCTTTTCCTCTTTCTTCCAAAGATAATTTGGAAGTTGTTGGCAACTATTTTTCGCTAGTCCGCACTATTCCATGTGTGGACATTTTCAGATATAATTTGATTCACAAGAATCTCTGTTGTTTATTTTACAATCTTTCTCAACTTTGCTTTGAAAATAGTATTATTTACTTCAATTTTAAAAGTTGTTGTCCATACTAATTATGGTGGATACTGTAATAACGCAGTATTTGAACTTTAGTTCACTATTTTTGTGGGGAAGTACAATATATGTCTTTAGGAATAGTCCAAACCTGAAGAAATGAAATTATGTAGAAATTTAAAATTTTCTGAAAAGAAATGATTTCGATTTTTGCCTATGGTACCTTAACATTCAGGACTGTATTTTGAATGCACTTTTCATGTACATTATGAATGTCGCAAGCGCACTTTGTATGTTTGGATACTTTTAAGTATCTTACCCCAAAAAAAGTATCTTAAACATACACTGCGTATGCATTAAATGACTTGCAGTCTTCCATTTACTTTTTGTGTAATGTAAATAAAGCCCAACTTACGTTGAACAACTTCATTTTTTTTCATTTCGTAAAAAAATAGTTGCCTGTCAGTTCAAATAACAAAAGAAAATAAAGCTCAACCGCCCACTGCGGTTCATATACTATATTGTTTTGGTACACAGCTTAACGTTATTATAGTTGATAACTCTAATTTGGTTGCGACTTTTTTTTGCCCGAAAATCATAAAATTGTGTTAACAATACTATTTAAGGGAGTGGATTACAACCTACCCGGTCTGCTTGCAGTAAATTTGCAGTATTATATATTATAATTTCACGTTAACACTATTAAGGCTGAGAACGATAGGCAGTGTAGCGTTTTGTTTTTTTTGTTTTGTTACTCACATTTTTTTCTCCCTTATCGGTTTTTAGGTCTTTGAGTAGTCTCAATCTTACTGGAACTCTGGCTTCGCAAGTGGGAAATATAACCATGTTGGAACAATTGTACGTTTCTTTTCCTTTATTTTTTCCCTTTGTAAATGCATAAATTTGTGAAATAAATGAAATCTGTTGAAAAGTTAAGCATCTTTTATTTATTTTTATTTAGGTTAAATAACAACTACAATCTTTTAATGCTCTCAAAAGGTGCCAGAAAAGGTGTTAAGAACTTTTTTTTGTTGTTTTGGGTACTTTTCAGGCATTCTCAAGGAACATGTGCAGTTTCATTTTTATAATTTTGGTTTTGGATTGGAAAAATGTGCCATATTTGCCATTTTAATGTGCAATGTTCGATGCAATTTTGTTTGATCAATAGTTGAAACTGTCGGTAAAGTGTGACATGCAGTAGCCTTTTTAGAAACACTCTTTTTTCATGTGTTAAAATTTTTTGTTTGGGAAGTCAAGTGTGACGATTTTTCACAGACATCCAAATTCTTTTCTGGTGCAGGCTGTTGGACAATAATCATATTTTTGGAGGGATTGTGAGTAAAATTCATTATCACATGGTTTTGTTTTGATGTTTGTTGTTTGATGTTCTATTCCTGTCTTACAATGTTTGGAATTTCTGACTTCTGATGTGTGTTTGCCTTTAACAGACAGAGAATCATAGCTCAAGTGCCACTTAAACCTTTGAACTTTGATCTTTAATGTTAGATGTTTGACTTTTGATGTTTGCCATCGGGTTTACAATGTTCATTTTTTTCCCCGCCCAATGGTTTGCTGTTCATGCTCGTGTTCGACGTCTATTAATTTTTTATGTTTGACGTTTGCTGAGTGTCTGTTGTCTGATGTCTAATGTCCAATGTTCAATATTCAACGTTCAATATCTAATCTTTAATGTCCAATATCTAATGTCCAATATTCAATGTCCAATGTCTAATGCCCACTCTTTAATGTCCAAAATTTAATGTCCAATCTTTAGTTTCCAATGTTCAATGTTCAATATTTAATGTCCAATATTTAATGTCTGATCTCCAATGACCAATGTCTGATTCTGATCCGTGATGTCGTGCCTGATGTGCAATTTTTAATGCCTGATGTCCAATGTCCAATGTCCAATGTCCAATGTTTAATCCCCAATTTCCAATCTTTGATGTCCAATATCCAGAATATAAAGTAGTATATATGTATATGCAAAGTAATATAAAGTTCTAGCTATTAGGGCATATGTTTGATTTTTCCTTTTCGTGGTTGTGTATATCTCAGAATTTTCATTTTGATGCACTTTTTTTGTGGGCAGATGTGTCCAGAGTCTATTTTGTCTAATGTTTTGTTGCCGCATTTTGAAAATCTGTATATGTCAAATAAGTTATTGATGGGGAATGTTTCTGCCTTTTTCTTTTTGTCAGCCGAAATCGATCGGTAATTTGACCCATTTGACACGCCTCAATTTGAGCACAAATTTGTTTTCTGGACCGATTCCATTGTCATTTGAAAACTTGTCGAATCTTACCGCCTTGTACGTACCACAGACATGTTAGTCAAATTGTCAACCTATTAATTAACCCCTTTTTGTTAACCTCTTTTTTTTGAAAAAATTGCGGGTGTTTTAGTTTTTTCTCCTTTAATTGCTCCATATTGATGAAATTATTTTTGTCTTGGACCTTTTCCTTTTCTGTTTGGAACTTGGTTATTTTGATCAAGTTGTCGTTTTGTTGAAATTCAAGTAATATCTAATCGTTTAGGAATA
>JBBHKE010002186.1:0-21880 GCA_037447655.1 Zygnema cylindricum | reverse complement strand
GCTGCGCCCTTCCTTGGTCCGCGGGCGAAGCTGGAACCTTCGCGCCGGTTTCGCTCGAGATCGGACGCCATGGCGGGGAGCCTGCATGGCGGGTCGAAGAGCGGGACGCGCTGCCATGGACGTCAGAATGGGAACACCTGGATTGGAAAGAGGCGGCCAAACGGTGACAAGTGGCGTGAGAAATGGTCCAGGTGGCGTACACGCAACATGGCAAGTACGGACGGTACCAATGGTTCGTACATTGAAAAGGTACAGACGTACAGAACGAATTGACGAGTGTACTAAGCGGACGAAGTGTGAATAGTGAGGGTTTGGCGGGAGGTGGTACGGACGGCGGTATAGAGGACAAAAAAAGGCGTCGTCGATTTTGGGGTGGTCTCGAGGAGAATTTGGACGACCAATGTCGAATGGTTAGGAGGACGAATGAGAGAGCAGAAGAGGTAGTGCTGGAAGGAAATGGCGGTGACAGGTGGATAGCCATGCTGGAGGGCTAGGTACGGTCGAGGATCCGTCTGTCGTGATCGATCTAAGGAAACTTCTGCAGGCAGTGACTCGATGCTGGACGTTGTGCCGCCCGATATTTGTGGCTGGGAAGAAAAAGAGTTGTTTTGACACGTGTTAGCATTTCACTGAAGTACAAAATTCAAATATGACTGTAAACAATCAAGTCGGCCCGTTTTAGCGGCTGCCGTCCAGCGCATAATTTGTCATTCACTGACGATTCGTCAAGGAACGAGACAGGACATTAATTTACGTACGGCAACTAAATTCCAGACCGGCACAGTTCTGTAGAGTTCGTAAAAACCAAGAAAACGGCCCATCTGTCCAGCGACAGTTCCTGGGAAGTTTCAGACCTGTTCAAAATGTTGAAATATCTCTTTGTCTGTTTCACGACTTCCGCCATTCTATGACGGTCCAAATCAGTCCGCAATTTCAGCGGGATTTGGCGTCAAATTTGAGCAGCTGTCATTGGTGTGCTATTCCACAAAACGAATATCTCCGTTCGTGAGCAGAATCTGGCTGTTACACCGCGAATCGTTATTAGTGTCAACAACTCTAATTTGGGTTCTTAAAATTTTGATTTTTTTTCATAAATAGGATACATGATTTTAATTTTACCTTGACGTTAATTAAGGTACCGTGCAAAAAAGCGTAGAGTATGAAAGTACAATAACATCTAAATAGTATGGTGTACGGCTCATGTCAGACCGTACATAAATGTACCTCTTCAAGTGAAAATTTTACAAAAAATGAATTAAATCAGACGAGCACGCATAGGAACGTGCGCTCACAAACACGATTGGTCTGACACGTAAATTAGTCTGAAATGTACGGATATCTAATTTTCACGACGGTGTACGATTTCTAATATTTCATACGGATACATATAATAGTGTGTATAATTGTATAGAAAATTTTCCCTTTTTTCTGTTCCAAATTAGCATTAACGCCGAAATTAGAATAAACCTTTTTTTTAAAAAAAATCAAATTCTTAATTAGCATCAATTACGGTAAATTTACCTCCACACTATTTAAGCCTTGACACTAATAAGTAATAACGATGCGCGGTGTACTGTAGCTACAGTACTGTACCGTAAAAGCCACCCTGGCAAACGCAAACTACGTTCAATGAGGGTGGTTTTCCATTACAGAAAAAGTGGGGGTTGTTTAATGAACGCCGTACGATATCGTAAAAAATCGTACAATTTTAGTTTGTTGTCAGACGAAACATGTTTCCCGGATGGCTGTCGCGGGATGCTCCGATATTTAGAGCCGTAAGCATCGACCGTTGGATGACTCCCTTTTTTAGATTCGCGAAGCAATCGTGCAAATCATCCAGTGTGAAGAAACTCTCCTCGCTAGGAGAGTGGCTTCACACTGGTCGTGAACCATTGGTACACGTGAACAAAAAAACAAATATCCAAATCGAACAAGGCTATCACAGGCTTACACGTCGTACAAGCCATGTGCCTCTTTCCGCGCTTTGATTTCCATTTTCAAAATTAAAATCTGGCCGCAAACGAGGAGAGTGGCTTCACACTGGCCGCGTACCATTGGTACACGTGAATAGTAAAACAAATATCCAAATCGAACAAGGCTATCACAGGCTTACACGTCGTACAAGCCATGTGCCTCTTTCCGCGCTTTGATTTTTATATTCAAAGTTAAAACCTGGCCGCAAACGTTTCGTACGAACCATTAACTACCTCCGCTGGTACAGATATTATATTCCCGTTTAAAGATTGTTTAAAGATTTTCAAATCTGGACGCTAGCCTACGTGGTGCCAATCGTAATTGCGAGACGTTGTTTACTGGCCCCACACAACGGAACGCTCTGACAGTAAACCCTACAAATAGACACCTCCGTATGATTATTGGGACCGCCTAATGAAAAAGAGGCCTAATTAGTTTCTTCTGTGTTGCAAAATGATGTAATGAACGTGTAGGCTGTAGGTCAACGAAATTTGAAGAGCGTCAACCAAAAATCTTAAATAATTGAACTGTGTTAATTTTTTTAAATTTTAAGAGTACAATTGTGTAAGCGCGTGCACTGCATCCGATTTTCAATCGTTATTCACCAGCTAATTTTATGGACATTATTTTGGCAGTTCGATCTTTTTTTTTTGGAGAGCCAATAAATTCCGCATTCACCAGAAGGTGCAAAACATTTTTTTGCAGCTACAAGGCCTATCCTTAATAGAACTAATCACCCTAATTACAGGTCTTATTTTCTTAACCCCAATGTCCTAAACTAGTGTTAAGAATGCTACTTAAGTGCGTGACCCACAAAAAAGCCACGATCGAAAAAGAAAAACAAAATTTAGTGTGATTAAACCTTGTAAAGTGCCAAGGCTAAAAATCCAAAAACAAAAATGGGAAATGTATTCTACATGAGTGTCATATTGCACTACATTGTGAATCGCTATTAGCGTTACAAGCGCAGATTTGACGCCCCAATTTTTTGACCCTTACACCTAAAATACAATTAATAACTTTGATTGAATTTTTACGTTAAGATAAGTACTATTTAGTTAATGTTAATAAATCTAATTTGGACAGTTTTAAATAGTGTAGTGTACACAATGTGTCAGTCCGTACTAATTTGTTTGTTATTTTGTACAATCATAAAGAATGATTGTCACATAAAGAGGTCGACGCGAAAAAGCGCTCTCAAATTTGATTTCCATTGATAAAGACGAGGGGGAAATCACGCGAACCTATTATCACATGTTCAAACATCAACTATGTGAGCACAAACAATATCGGCTACACTACGGGAAACACATACCCAACTAGAGCTTTATGTATAAATCATCGATAATTTATTCTTAGCGAACGACCTATAACCCAAATAAGAGTTAATTGATTTTAACACTAATTCATTTTTAATGTTGCTAACGATTCACGGTTTAGTGACCGATGTTGGTAGAAAACATTTTAGACGTTGAAACTCTCATTTTCCGTAGTATAGTTCTTCCACTCGTTTAGACTACCCATGTGTCCCTACACATATGTAATATACAACACATATAGCAATAAGTGTACTTTTTAAAGTACCAAAACACCATAGATATACAAACATAAAGTACAACAATATTACTTTTTTAATCTATGTTTGTTTTTACCAGCAAACATAAAGATTAAATAGTTGAAAAAAATGAACTATAAATTAACTTCTAACCGCAAATTTGACTATAAAGTCTATTCGTCTATTATTGCTCACCTTCCGTTGACTGTTTTCTCATTTTCCAATTTATCTTACCGCGAACACTATCGCTCTTAATTTTGAAGGTATAATTTTTTGTCCAAAGTCAAAGATGCCACACCGTTTAATGCCTCATTTGTTCACACAAAGACCACGCTTAATAACGAGCTATCCACATGTTTTTCCCCATCTTTTTTTTTTAAGGGACCCCCCCAACCAATGCTAAAATTATTTGAACAACTTGGGTCATCTCTCACTAAAGCTCCAAGTGCCCTACTGGCAAGAATTTTGAGATCCTGTCGAAAGTGAGCTCGTGATTTCAAGTTTTCTAAGCGTCTATAGAAGAGGGAGACAATGAGACGTGATCGCATGTCATGCATACTCATACAACGGTCCAGTGTCTTACATTTGGTGCTCGTACAAATTCACGTCACTAAGATGATGTTCTTAAACCCGTGGCCCGCTTGTCCTAACTCGGGGCTTCGGGTTTTTTGTGTTAAAAGTCACATTGTCGTTCGATTTGTATGCATGGAAATTTGAACATGAGACATTTATCACAACCAAATCACATTATCCGCGTAAATGACATATAAATTGCCTTGTGGACATGAGACTTTTGTCGAAACCGCATTGTTTGGTGCCTAATAAAATTGAATCTTGAAATAGTTGTATCACTTTTATTGACTATAAAACCATTTTTTTTACAAAAGCTATGAGGATCTAACGTGAACCAGTTTCTTTCAAGATGCTCAAACTTGTTGTGCTTTCACCCCTATCTGAGTGACCTAAACCACAATTGGTTGCCAACAATCTCAAATTATCTATATCAAATCTTGTTCGTCAATTAGACAACAACCACTAGATATGTCGATATTCTTAAAGAATTACTAAAACGAAACGATCATCCAATTTTTTTGTAAGTGCAAAATGTTGACCAAATAGGAAAAGTGTTTTGTTGATACATCTTGATGTCCTCAATATTTGTCTATCAAAAATGAAGCGTAATAAAGGCATTGTGGCACCACCAGATTTGTTCATCCCCCAACCATTTGATATCTCATTCTATGACATGTTCTACCAATTTAATGAGGAGTTTATGTACTAACAAAACAACAAAAACTTGAAGTTCAAAGGGGTATCATTAATGTAATTAAGCTATTCTAAAATCTCTAAACACCACTATTGAGGACAAGTTAGCTGGTACTTAATGTTGGCCACCGTTTTTATATATAAAACGATTGCTTATAATTTACGTTAATTTTGCCGAAGAAAGGTTTTATATTCAACCTATAGAAATTGGTGATTCGTTGGGTATTTTCAAGGTCATGTAAAGTAAAAGAAAATGGGTTAGCTAAGTCAATGCAGCTGGCTCCTAACACCTCTCTTGTTGAAAAGAAGTAGTTAACATTCACTTTTAAATTTATACTCTTGAGAGGAAAAGAGAGAGAGAGAGAGAGAGAGTCGCCATGGCTGCCCCAATAGTAAAAAAAAAATAGGCAGACTAACTAATAGATGGCCAAAATGTTGGACTGATCCGGATTTGATCCTAGGTCCTTTTGGGTGTCAAACGTACGACGTAGACATAGGCCTTATTTGTAGGTCTTGATGAAACGATAGGCATATTGGGTTCGATAATATAATAAAGAGTTACGCGACGACATTTTTCATATAACATACCAAACTGCCGAAACATGACATATAAACGACGACACTCACAAACGCAAATCGAGCCATGTAATTTTTTTGATCGGACGTATATAGTCACTTCGGCCAAACCAGAGTGAACTTCTGGCCGCTTTCGGATATAGCGGTGCGCCGTGCCACGTGGCGCCACATCATTGGACGCCGAAAAATATTGGAGGAGGAACCATGGCTCCCAAAGTGACAACGTTAATCAAACGGCCATGTCGTACAATGGCCGTACAAGAGATACATCCGCCACTGTACCTTCTTGTACTTCATAGTTTTTTGATTGGTCTAGGGTACAGAAGTAGGTAGCTGTGAGTAGGGGTTTAGGGACTTAGCGTTTTTTGAGGCGCCACTCTCCAGGTGACCTTTTCAATTTTTAGGCCATTTTCGGCCTTCTATAACTTACAGCTCATGGGAGCAAATTCAGTGATTTTTTTTTTGTTTGACTCATGATTTTTTTTTTGTTTGACTCACGGGTATCTTGTCCTCACAGGGGTGAGGGTGGTCAAAATATTTGTGTGTTTGGGCGACAATTATTCAGTTAAAATTTGGAAGGGGAAAATATTAACCTAGAGGCTAGGTAGGCTGATCATTATGTGGGTCAATGGAGACCACAAAATTGCAAGTTATGGGCCTACCCTCTAAGGTGTTCATGTTTGATGGATCGGATTTTTTTTATTGGGAAATGATGACGGAGGGGGAAATTTTTAAAAAGCACCTATGGGGCATAGTGTTTCGGCTAATTGAATGCCCACCTCCACCAGGGTTTGGAGAAACATATTTTTTTGGCACCTCCACCACTACAACCGTCACAACAGCTGCGAGAACATCAACCACCATCACGAACGATGACGAGGAAGGGGAGGAAATTCTCATGGAAGGTTAAAAGCGAGGTGCTTCTCCTCGAGGGACTCCATTTTCAAGGACAATACTAGTAGTAGCACGACTATCAATGGTGACAAGGAGTTAGACCAAACAATCACAGTATGAAAAATGGACCTATAAGGACAAGGTTGCTAAGCCCTTAATTCTCAAAAGTGAAGTGAAGGGCATTACCATTCCCCTTATGCATATTAGATCTCCCTGTTGTTCTGTGTCCTTCACTGGACAACAGAATAGAGGAAGCCTATAGATAGTGTTTCACTAACCCACTTCAAGCAACAATCACTGTTGCCCAAGATGGCAAACTGACAACTTGAATGCACCTAAGTGCAGCTTGGACTCCCTTGAGTCCGTAGCAAAAAAGAATCACTGAAAACAACCAACCAGCCGATAAGTTATGAGCCCGAAAAAATCCAATTTTATACAAAGCTCTCTTAGAAAGAGAAGACTATCTACCTGATTTTCCTAAGTCCTAAATCCCTCTCACAACCCCTATCTACTGAAGTACGGACGAATCACATAAGTGTAAAGTATAGAAATGTACTATGGTCGGTGTCCTTTCTGTACGGTCTGTGTACGACAAGGCCACTGAGCAGACGCGTGTCACTTTTCCACTCGTCCGTATATTCATCGGAATTCCCGCTACCAAATATCATCTCTCCACGTGGCGCCTTGTCATGCCACGGCCATAAACGTCAAAGCGATCATTCCACGATCTCGACAGTGACATGCGCCGTCGGATTAAATCCGACATTAAATGTTAACCGTCAAAACAAATGTCCGATTCATTTGTTTCGTGCGAAATGACGTCCGCACTGAAAAACTTTAACTAGTTCTATGTTCCTTTGTTCACATTCCAATTTATCAGTTTCAGGATCATGTATCAGTTTAAGTACGTATCATACCCTATGTGTTTCAACGGACTTCACGATAGACTGGTAAGAGCTACCGGCTATGCCGTTCTCTACCGGTCGGAGGTTCGAGTCTTGCTGGACTCAACCTTTTGTTTGAGAGTGACATTTGTCACTCTTTGGTCCTGCTTGCAGAACTAAAGCTGCCATGGCTTAACCACCCTCTCTATCCTTCACTGACTACCGCAACTATGGGGGCTAGAGGGAGGAGGTGAAGACAGGTTGTCTGCCCTTTTCTATTTCCTTTTATACTAACCTATTTATACCTAGAAAATACTCTAGAAACCAATCTATTTCAACTCTTCCTCTCAGACTTGGGTATCTCTTGTAAACAAATATAAAAGTGGGCCATTGCTGTAGCATCAACAGGCAAAAAATATGATTTCAGCTTATGGTTACACGCCAGGAAGTATCAATGGTTATTGCAATGACTTAGGCGCATTATTTGGAGAACTAGAGAGCGCAGGTAACTCATGTTATATATTTTTCTTAGATTTAGGTATCTCTTGTAAACAAATATAAGAGTGGGTCATTAAAGCAGCAACAACTGGCAAAAAATAAAATTTCAGCTTATACCTCCAAAGAAAAAAGTATGAATGATTATTGGAATGACTTAGGCGCATTATTTGGAGAATTATAGAGCGTAGGTTACTCATGGTCTGAGAGACAAAGAGTAAATACATTGATAATGAAACATCCTAAAGAGTATGAGAATATCATTAATTTGTTACAAAATTTAAGTGATAGTAATTGGAATTTGTATGATACAATGGGGATTATCTTAGTAAAAGAGAGCACCATAGAGAGGAAGTCTAAGTTTAAAAGTATTGGCTGCAAGATCTGATAAAAGCGTGATAAGGAAAAGGGTAAGCATCCCTATCGAAACTTTGGAGGAAGAGGACAAAGAGGTGGGCAATTTAATCGACAAGGGAGAGGAGTTCTTCGAGGTGGACTATGTCACTTCTGCAAGAAACCGAGACATTATATGGTAGATTGTGTCAAACTTGTAGATCTCCAAATGAAAGATGGACAAGGTACCCCAAAATATGGAGGAAAGAAAAAGATTTTTTTGACTCAGGTTCATGATGAGGATGAAGATGAATTAACCGAACAGGAAGAGTAGCTTAAAGAGCTTCTCCTAAAAGCGAAAGCTATTGAGAAGCATGTCGACATTCCACAGTGACAGAATTGTGCTTTCGGAGGTAAGAGGGATCCACTTGAGGATGGGTAGATCATAGACTGGGGCCTCAATGCATATGTGCAAGGATAAGAGGTGGTTTACTAAACAAAGGAAAACTTTAACAGTTGAGGAGAGAGTAACGATAAAAAGTAAAATACCGCGCATTGTTGTATCGGTTGATGAATAGTTCTAGCGATGGAAGGCTTCAATTGTAACACTTTTATATGTTTTTATATTCCACAACTTGGTAAGAATCTAGTTTTACAGATGTTTGGTGATGAAAAAGAGTTCAAACAACAACTAAGAAAGGAATCTTCACAGTTAGCTTTGATAGTGAGGTTTATTTCATAGCTGCAAAGGGTAATAAAAGAATGTTCCAAATTGCACTTTGCAATGAAAATAGTGTTCTCTACTCGTGTGGAAGTGATATGATGCTTAGAAGAAGAGGTTGGAGCACGTGCATCCAGATAGAATAAGGAAAATGAAAAAAAAAATAGTGGATGGAATTGAGTTTGGGGATGATGAAACCTCAGATGACTGTAGGGATGTGCCAAAGGGAAGATTTATAGGCGCCTATTCCCAAAGACGTCCACATTTAGAGGAGAGAAAGAATTAGATCTAGTTCACACTGATGTTCGGGACCTGTCAGGTATGCTTCAAATGGGGGGGAAAAAAAAGATGCTAACCATTACCGATGATTGGTCTAGATATACTAAGGTATACTTTCTCAGAAGTAAGTCAGAGGTTCTAAGATGCTTCAAAGAATATAAAGTATGGAATGAAAAACTACATGAAACCTCAATAAAAGGCACAAAAAATGATAATGGGAAAGAATACACCTCAAAGGAATTTAAAGATTTTTTGTAAAAAGTAGGAATACATCATGAGAAAATTGTTCCTTATAATCTAAAACAAAATAGAGTAGTAGAAAGAGTGAATAAAAATTTAGGAGATATGTCCAAAAAAATGCAAACTGATAAGAGGATAGGAATGTAGTTTTGGTTGAGTCTATAAACTATGTATAGAAGCTAGTAGAAAACTATGCCAAAAATAGAGTAATAACTTAAGAAAATAAGGAGGAAACTCCGTATGAGAGATGGACGGGAAGACAGCCAGGTTTGCCTAGTTTGAGAGTGTTCACAAAGTCAAGTCTACTGATTGGATTCTAATAAGACTAAATGGAAGTTAGAGGAAAGAGGGAATCTAAAAAATCTTTAAGAATATGATTAGAGCACACAAAAATATTGAGTGTATAACTTGAAAAGAAGAGATATCATTTTGTTTAAACACATAATGGTGATAAATGAAGTAAAGTCTGTTGATCCATTTAAATGTAGCAAAGAAGTTAAAATCAAATTTGAATCATGTCAATTTTCTGACCTTGATTTTGGAAATGAACAAAAGGAAGACGAATAGAAGGAAAAAATTGCAGAAGTACCAAAAGAGAAGGAGGAAAAGACAACATCCTAGGTAACGCCACAATAAGAAGTGGAAACCGACGAGGAACTTGAACAAATAGAGGAGCTGGAAGATAGGGGAGCTAAAAATCTTCCTATACGAAGGCCGAAGATACCTACCATATCGGTGTTATATTTTGAAAGAGGAAGAACAAGTAGTAAACGTTTTCAATAAAGATAAGTAAATAACCAACTCACAAAGATGTCTCACCCAGATGAACCCGAGACATACTTAAAGGCCATAAATACCCCAGAAAGCAGTCGGTGGATCACTTCGATCCAAGAAGAAATGGCCTCCATCATGGAAGCTAATTCATGGGAGTTGGTAGATTGTCCACCTGACTGAAAATCGATTGGATGTAATTGAGTTTTTAAGATTAATTTAAACCCATATAATAAAATTGAAAGAAATAAAGCTAGGTTAGTAGCTAAAGGTTATACTCAAAAAGTAGGAATAGATAGTCAGATTTCCCTCTGTCTGAATCCTCTTAAGTCTAGCTGCAGCGGAGGATATAGAAATACATCAAATGGATATTACAACTGCCTTCTTCCAAGGAGAGTAACAAGAAGAAATCCACACGAGGCAACTGGAAAGATTAGTGAAAGTGGAGAAGAAAGCGAAGTATGCAAACTGATATAATCACTTTATGGCCTTAAGCAAGCCCCAAGACAAATGAACATAAAGGTAGACAAATTTCTTACGGGTTTGACGTATATCAGAATAAGTTCTAATCACTCCATATATCTATTTGAGGATGATATTCGAGTCATATTTATTGCTATTTATGTTGATAATTTGTAAGTCATAAGCAAGTCGTTAGATAAGATTAACAAACTCAAACAAGATCTAAGAAGTCAGTTTGACAAGAATGATCTCGTCGAAGCAAAGTACATTTTGGGGATTCAAATAGAGAGGGATATAAGGAGTAGAATTATAAGACTCGCTCAAAAATAAGTTATCGGTAATATGCTGGAAATGTTTCAGATGGAGAAAGCAAATGGATGTACCACTCTAATAATTCGAGGGGAGTGAGGAGGGAGGGATATTAATTTTGAATGTTGAGATGGATGAGGAAGAAAAAAATGTTGTTTTGCGTACGCGACACTTTGTCCGCACGCGACGTTTCGTGCGTAACTTATCAATTAGATTTAAAGTGGAGGTTCGAATAGATTCAAGGATTGGGGAGTAAATCTACAGATAAATTTAAAGGGACGTAAAAGACTAATTGAGTAGCACGAACAAACATAGGAAATGAACGACGGATCGTGAAGCGATCCGGTATTTAAAGTTTGATTTTTTTTTAAGTGTACGCCGATCGTACGGTGTTGTTTTTGAAAGCTTAAGTCCCCTCTATGCCTCGAGTGTGAGGGAGAGAGAGTTTCACGACTTAGCATATGTTTGGTTGTAAGTTCAGTTCATTACACAACATAATTGATGTTACATTAAGCGGTAGGAAGTACACCTTTGCATGCACTTCCGAGACACACGTCACTATAATAAAGAAGACACTCTATAATATCTAGTAGTTGGTGCACAGTTACACTTGAGGACGAAGTGGCAAATAGAGATTTGTCTACGATGCCGAATTTGATATCTAGGTGGCGGACGGAGACCGCCGACAAATTTTGGTCCGTGTGAACCACATACATGACAAATGACGTGGCATACAAAATCCTACTTCTTTGTAAATATTTGGTTCAACATATTTTTGTTTTTGTGTGGTTAGCTGATTAGTGTATGATTCTTTTATACGACGTACCTTGTTTGGTTTGATTATAATCACCGAGAGTAGATATTGTACGGCTGGTATGTCTCCGTACGTTTAGCAGCATAGGCTTCAGTGTATATGAGTAGGACTCAGTGATTTTCGCACTTAGGAACTTTTTGTAACAAATCTGTTTTATGGTCATTTTTGGTTGTTTAATTTGAGGATCGGTCTCAAATCTGATGGCAAAATAATCTGAAATTTTGCATGCTTGTTCCTTGTTTAAATATCTTCTTTGCCACAGATTTACACACGTATTGTGTCTCGTCTCTGTGTAACGTAATTGTGAAGTTATCAGTTTTATCAAAGAATTATGGCAAGTTGTTTTTCTGAAACTCTGATTGGATGATGTGATAATTATGTCGGGTATTTTTATATGAAATTTTGTGAGAAATATTTAATTACCTGTAAAATATATGTTCATGAAGTTTCAGCCTGTTTTTTTTTTTTTGTAGAATTCTAAGCGTATTTAAAGTAGGTTGTTTTTGGGGTAGTCTGTGGTGCTTCCAAGGTTAATCCATGGATGAAAATGGCTATGGACAACAAAGAGGTTTAGAAAAGGAATCCCTGATTGGCAAATTGTAGGCAATTTAATTCAATTTATGAATTGTACACGTCCGGACATAGCTGCAGCTCTAAGTGTCCTCAGTAGAAGTCTTCATAAACCCGGGAAAAGAGACTGGGAAGCAAACAAAAGAGTGATGAGATATTTGGTGGGAACAAGGGAATCGTGGTTACATTTGGGAGGGGAGCACATTGACATCGCTACTTGGATTGATGCTAGTTTTTGGGATGTGCCTTTAAGGCGTTGTACAACTGGATATGTGTTGCAATTTGGATCCGGTGCATGTTTCCAAACATCAAAAAGTATTTGCTCAGTCTACTGTGGAGGTTGAGTACATGGCTTTTGTGCTGCCACCAAAGAATTAAGGTGGGTAAAATCTCTCCTTAAAAAACTTGGGTTCATAAAATCTGGAATTTATAATGTCTTTTGTGATAATCAAGCTGTTATCTCCATCGCAGCTAATCCAAAACACCATTTCAAAGCTAAACATATAAATATCAAGCTAAGCATTATCAAAGAGAAAGTTGAGAATAAAATTATTAAACTGGTTCGTAATATTGATAAAGAGATTATTGCAAACATGATGACAAAACGGGTGCATTCTCTAAAGTTAAAATTTTGCAAAGAAAATTGTGGACTTAAATTAAAAGTTGCGTAACAATTAAATGGATTGTTGAAAAGAAGTAATTAATATTCACTTTCTAATTTAGACGCTAGAGAGGAAGAGAGAGGAAGTCACCATGGTTGCCCCCAAAGTAAAAAAAAAATAGGCAGACAAGCAAACAGTTGACCAAAATGTTGGATTGATTTGGATTTGATCCCAGGTCCTTCAGAGTGTCAAACGTACGGCGTAGACGTAGGCCTCGTCTTGTAAGTAATTTATTAAACGATAGATATATCGGGTTCAATAACACAATAAAGAGTTACGCGACGACATTTTTCATTTAGCATACCAAACTGCCAAAATGACACATATAAACAACGACGCTCACAGACGCGAATCAAACCATGTAAATTATTTGATCAGACGGACATCGTCACCGCCGCCAAACTGGAGTGAATTTTTGGCGGCTTTCGGACATAGCGGCGCAATATGCAACGTGGCTCCACGTCATTGGACGCCGCAAAAAATGGGAAGAGGAACCATGGCTCCCAAGCTGACATGCGTCAATCACAAGGCCATGTTGTATAATGGACGTACAAAAAGCACATCGGCCATCGTACTTTATTATGTTATGCAGTGTTTTGATTGGTCTAGGGTACAGTAGTAGGTAGGTGTGAGTAGGGGTTTAGGGACTTAGCGTTTTTTAAGGCGCCTCTTTCTTGGTGACCTTTTGTATCTATATGCCATATTTGGCCTTCCATTACTTATCGCTCGGAAAGCAAATTCAATGATTCTTTCTTTGTTTGACTCAAAGGAGTCTTATCCTCACAAGGTTGAGGGTGGTCAAAATATTTAAATGCTTGGGCGGCACTTATTCAGTGGAAGAGTGGAAGGGGCAAATATTATCTTAGAGGCTTAAAGTAGGTTGCTCATACTATGGGTCAATGGAGACCACATAATTACATCTCTCAAGTCCCCACACTTGTTGTGGTCACTAAAGACTGGAAAGGGAGATGGAGCCATAGTTGAAGGGAGGAGAAGGCAAGAAGATAGGGAGGATAAGAGTGTCAAAGTCACTCTTATCCAAAAAGGTGAATCCGGTAGGATTTTAACCTTAGACGGGAAGAGCTAGGCGTAGTCGTTTACTCTAACCGGTTAGTCGTAGAAGATTGCTAAAATGTAAAATATTCGATAATTAATTAAAGATGTTATTTTAGAATAAACCGTTAAACTTGTTAAACGGACTTTGTGTAAAATAGATTTGTTTGTACGGTACTTCGCACGAATCAAATGTATCGCCCATTTTTTTGGACGGTTGACATCAAAAGTTAGTCTACATCGAAAGGCTCCTATGCAAGCCAGCATCACAGAATGACCACTTTGGCGGTTTTTGGCCATAGCGTCACCAAAAGACATGTGGCGTAATACCTTTGCTTAGCGGGATTCTCGGAATGCACCAGAACAAGTTAGGAGACGGCAAGCGTCTTCCACTCGGCCACGTCGTACACTTACCGTAAAGGAAGTACCATGGCTTGTGTACCTTATCGTTAGATATAATCCTCTAATTGGCAAGGTATGATCCTGTGATTGGCAAGGTAGATCATGTATAGAAAATTCAAAAAGAGGTTTAGGGCTTAGGAAAATTGTCGGAAGCCGCCTCTCTCCCAGTGAGCTTGTATAAAAAAAGGCAACTTTGACCTCAAATTATTAATTGCTCAATAGAGCAAATTTGGAGATTTCTTTTGTATATGACTCAAAGGAGCCAAGCCCTTATAGGGACGAGTTTGGTTAGATCTATTAGGGTGAGAACGCATTTTTTATCCGAGGGGATTTGCAAAAGACTGTTAATTATGTGTGCCAATGGCGACCACAAAATTAAACAACCGTTTTACCAAACTTCTAAGTGTTATTGTTTATAAACATGTAATTCACCATCACCTCTCACCACCCTTTAAATCTTGCAAAAATGAAATATAACCTTCTTTATTTTTGTTTTACCACAACTTTATCATCAATTCTATAGGATACCACTTCATTGAAGTAGTTGTTAGTGATCTCAAATTGCAAGATATCGTGGGCAATTTCATCGGGGAACGGCGAAGCTCATTATCAACATTTTTACGTAAACTTGACAATGTGTATGGTGAGATCTTGGTTAATTCCATTGTTCAACGAAAGTCTTGACTAACTTTTGATGGTTGCGGGCCATGATCGTAAACTCTTTAAAGTAAAAAGCGTTGTCTTAGTCAAAACCAATTACAAAACCCATAAAAAAATAAAAAATGATAAACTTTAACTACAAAAAAAAATATCGATAAGGTCATTGTATCTCATAGGTTGCTCAAAAATGTGACTTTTATTACTATTATAATCATAAAATTATCTATTGGTTAAACTTTTTTAAGCTTGACCTTACTTTTCTAAACCTTCAGCCATTCCTCATCACAGTCTGTTCAAATGTCACGGTTGTAATAAAGTTGGGTAGAGTCGTAACATATAGATACCGATGCCAAAATCCATCATAACTATTAAACTTACAATGTTTGGTGGAACTATATATAGTTGATATTGGTAGGTTTTATTATTTTTTTTCTTCATATAGGGTCCAATGTGGTCGATATAGCACGCGATATATGCACAAAAGGTAAAGTTATGTAGATTCTCCCGTGGGTACAACCCATGTAGCCTCTAATAAACTGTAGTTTTTTTTCCGGAATAAAGATGTGGAGGTAGGTTAATCGTGGTTATTTTTAATAGAACGATATAGAGGTTGGAGGTGGTTTGTATCCTATTATGAGGATGTAGATATAAATATTTCTTTGTTTTTATCCAAAAGGATCTAAAGGTGGGTTTATCATGGTTTGTTTTTTCGTTAAAAATATTTGGAGGTGGTCAATCATGAACCACACAATATGAGACAGAGAGATAGAGAGAGAGTAAGAGAGAGAGAGAGAGAGAGAGAGAGAGAGAGAGAGAGAGAGAGAGAAAGAGAGAGAGATAAAAAACATATTACTTTTTTGGTGAGTTATTTTTTTATTTTTCTTACTATTGGGATTTTTGACAGTTATGGCCAATCCATCATGTGGATAAACGCTCGAGATGTCCAGGAGAGAGAAGTTAGAGGTAGACTGCATCGGTTTCTTTCTATATTTCTATTTAGACCTAGAGAATACTATAAACGGACCATTAATTTCTACACTACCCTTATTTTCTAGTCAATCTTTAATTTCATACCACACTTCTCCCAGCAGAAAATTAGCTTAGGGGAAGGCACAGGTTTGGTCATCATATCTGCTACCATCTCACTATCTGGTCGGTACTCTAAACTGATTATTTTGTTTTCTACTTTCTCTCTAACAAAGCTGAGTCTAATGTCTATGTGTTTGGCTTTAAAATGATGTTTAGGATTGGCAGAGATAGCGATTGCTGCCTGATTATCACACAGGTCCTCAGTCTATTTGGTGTGACAACCAGGCAGCCATTGCCATTGCTTCTAACCCCACCCATCATTTTAAAAGTAAACACATGGATGTTAGACTTCACTTTGTCAAGGAAAAAGTACTTGCAAAATTCATTAAAAATATATTGCGCCATACATGTTTAAATAAATATCCTACAATAACGGTTAATCCTTCCGGTCGTTATCCGGAGGTCACCGGATCAAATCCCACTACTAAATGCTTATCTTTTGCAAAGAATTAAGATTTATGTCCTATCATTCTTAGCTGTCTCCTTGCTTGCATAGGGCAACCATGGCTGCCCGCAAGTCCTTAGTGACTACGACAAATATGAGGGTTGCATTAAGACCAAAAGAGTAAGACTATAGAATACCTTTTTCAACATCTGCATTGTTATACTGAGTAAATTATGTACTTAAATGTATAAAATATACCCTAGCCTCCCTAAGCAGTGCTTTTCAAAGCCCATATCGAGATAGCTATCGAACTGATGTCATGTCGCAATGCATCGCATTTTTATTGTGATGGTTTCCCCTTCGATATATAAAGACGATATACTGATTATTTGGTGGTAAAATAAAGATACATAACGAGTATCGGTAAGTGCCGCTGAATACACAACTCGCCAAAAGTCTACATGTAGTTAATTCTTAAATATGTTGCTGTAGATTGGTTTCCAGAGCAAAGTACGCATGTAGTAGTGGATTACAACTTGGAGGTTGACGTTCCTTCGAGACGTTTAAGGTATGTTCCCCTGTATTAAAAGAAGGGTAATTTTTTGTCATTTCCTTCAAAATATTGTTGTATTGCTTAACGCATTAACATATGAAAAAATTTAAAAACTAGAAGTACAATATGCGTCATCATCAAACTTAAAATATACTGCATGTTGTTGTCTTGTATTTTCTGACCCACGGCCACATAAAAAAAAGTCATCTTCAAGCTTCATTTGAAAGCACTTGCCGTTGTGGTTTAAAATAAAGTATCACTGCCACACAAGTATTTAAATAACCTCCCACGTGTTAAAAGTTTCAAACTCTTTAGACAATTTCTCACGACGAGGTAATGTACACAATATGTTTTGTTTGTCCGTTTCCGTTAACTTCGACGACAAAAAGTACTCCATTTGTTTTGTTTTGTCTGTTTACGTCCGATTCAAAAACTTTCTTACACTGGTTTTAAGATTCCAATGCCATTTCACGACGACCTGATTGGAGACGGAAAGACAAAGCACATCTTCTCCAATAATGAAACGGCATAGGCTGGAGGGCGATGCGACTACAATGTCATAAAAAGACATGCGACGTCACAATCAATTACAAAAAACAACATGCAAACACACAGATTGTAGTCGGTGACAACTGTAAGAGAATTTATCGACGTATAGAATCTTCACAGATGTAAGTTAAGATTTTGTTCTTACGGATTGGGAGACTTGAAAACAATGTATAGAAAATCTTTGCTACATTACAATGTAAGTATGCTAAGTTCAAGTACATGGGGAAATACCTTATGCATTGCAAGCACTTTTACGATAACAAAACCGATAATTGGGTTATATCAGCGTAGTTCTTGAATCACGCAATCATGACAATAGGTGGTGGAGCCACTTTCCATTTGTTAATATACCTAAGATTTAACTATAATACTGTAATGTAGTGTCATTGCCCTAAACTAGGAAGATTTTTATTAATGTGATTTATGAACTGCACTTGTTCATTATGTTGTACATAAATACAAAAAATATTATAAGATGACGACGTCTACGGGTAAAAGTGAGTGGCTTCGACACTAGAAAGCGCGCTCGAATTTGTTTCCTAGAGAGAAAGACTGGGGAAAATCTCGTCAACCTTTTGTTGAATTTTTTGTATTTTCTAGGTCTGTATTGGAAAAATAAATAGAGTAAGTCAGCAAAGGCAACCTGCTTCTCGCTCAACTCTCTCCGGTCCCCATACTTGTTGCAGTCACTGAAGACCAGAGAGAGAGCTAGAGCCATGGCTGTCTAAAGAGGATAGGCTAATTCGTAGTTTGTACCAAAATGATTGTGTCGGATCCAGGATTTGATCCTGGTGCCTACATCCTATAATAGACGTTAGCTTTAGCCTATAGCTTAGAGTCAACGATGGCATATGTAGGGTACAATAGGTATTTATAAGCATACAAGAAGAGAATTTTAACTAACTAACAAATAACAAAAAACTGCCCTACACCGGATTTGAACCATGGTTTATGGTTATATTTGTAGATGTATGACTTATCCAGTAAAGCGTTGACGAAACGATACACGTTACGGGTTTCAAAGATATTTAAACGTTAACGCAACAGCTAATTAACGGCAGACTAACGAAAAAGAGCAATTCATGCATGTACGCGAATCTGAACCGTGTAAAATATGTTTTGATTGGACGGCCGCCATTGTAGCCGCCACGCGAAGTGAGCTTTTGGCGGCATTTGGAGATAACGTCACGCGGTGCCACGTGGCGCCACATTATTTGATACCGGAGAAGATGGGAGGAGGAACCATGGCTCCCGATTTCACAGGTGTCACCTTGAAGACCATGTCGTACAATGGCCGTACAATAAGTACATCTCCTATTGTACCTTCTTGTACTATATAGTGTTCCTATTGGACTAGGGTTTAGTTGTAGGTAGTCGTGAGTAGGCAGACCAAGACTTAATGATATTTAGGTACCTCTCTCTAAGAGAGCTTGTTACTATAAAGGTCATCTTTGACCAGCCATAATTTACTGTTCCGGTGAGCAAATTTAATGATTCTTTTTGTTGCGGACTCAAGGGAGTCCTAGCTACACAGGGGTGTAGTTGGTCAGAGTCTTTGCGTGCCAGGGTGACACTTATTCAGTGGGAAAGTCAAAGTGGGGAATATTGTCCAAAACACATATTCAAGCTTTGCATTCTGTTGTGGAACTGAGCACACAGAAGGTCTTCTCTTCACAGGGGTGAAGGTGTATTGGGGTTCTAATTGCCAAGGGATCATTCATTTGGGTTTACATCAACTTGGGGTCGACACTATCTAGATTAGCTTCTTTTGGATCTGCGAATTCTGTGGGCAATGGAGCCCATAGAATTTCACCTTTTCATCATGTTTAAACATCCACTATGTAGACAGGGTCTACAAGCATTTAAGCAACCACACACAAAATTTATATCCAAATGAGTGTTAGATTTGTAAATTACTAAATTAAAGTTAAGGTTTTGTTGGCGTGACGTCGTTGAACACAAATAGAATTCATAATACTACTTGTTTCTTTACACTTAATGGTTTTTTTACATTAATAGTGACTCACTTTTTAGTGTTGTGTATCGATAAAAATGTTTTTGCAATATACTCGACCGACGATGTATCGCTATGGCTATAGATAAACGGGGTAAATACCAATATCGGAATTTTATCTGATATATTTGAATACCGATATATGCCTTGTTGGTAGCGGGTAAAGAGGGGATTCACACCAATCCTTAAGTTGGAGTACAAAACATCACTACAATACAATCCTAAAACATTATTTCAGAGATCCCAATCCGTTACCCAAATCCGTACCTGACCGTTACCCGATTGCACCTGTCCGGTCCGGAACTGATTCGGGTGCCAAATTTTGGGGGTCGGTCGGATTCGGGCGGGTGATTCATTTATGTAAAAAATCAGGTACGGTTGGGTAAGCAAAAAACGAAAAAAATTGAAGGTTTTGTTGTTTATACTATCCAGCATTATTGTACTTTGTACTCTTGGTATCATAGAAGGTATAACGCAAATTTACAGTACCACTACTTTTTTACTTATACGGGTACATGCGGGTACGAGTAGTTCAAGAAATCGAGTTTCGATGAACCTTTAATTTTCGGAAGCGTATATTGGGTAACGGGTAACAATTTAGGAGCTTGACATAACCCGGTTGGGTATCGGAGGTTCAGATTTTGATAAAAAAAATATTGTTAGTTTCGGATATCTAAAGTTTTGATTATTGCGACTTTCTTGCGAATGTCGGAGGTCGCAAACGGTCAACCGAAACCGTGACTGTCAGTTAACCGACCGCTCGCGCTCGTTGCGGAACTGATTTGGTTGCCAAATTTGGGGGGTTGGCCGATTTCGGGGGTTGATTCACAAAAAACAAAAAAAACCAGTTACGCTCAGTTGACCAAAAAACGAAAAAAATGAAGTTTTAGTTTTTATTTCCAACATAAGTGTAATTTTGAGTTTTGGTGTTCTGGAAGTACGTGCCATCATGATTAGCGTCGCAAAATCTGAAATAGTACTATCACTACTTATTTCGTGAATCTACTAAAAGATAATGGCCGCAAATTGTAATCTATTGTAAAGTGTTAATTATGCATTTTATACGATGTTTCCAAAAATATGTAAAATTATTATGTGAATATTGAAACGCTGAGACCTCCATAAGTCCTTAGAATGGACAGCTTCCAAGAAGCCTCTAAGATAACCCTGACCCTTTTGTGTTTCACCAAGAACAACTGCCACCTTCGCGGACAATAACTCTAACCACCTTCACCCTTGTAAAGGCAAGACTCCCGTGAGTCAATAGCAAAAAAAATCTATGAATTTGCTCCCCTGAGCAGTAAGTTATGGAGGGTCAAAGTTGACCTTTTGTACTGAAGCTCTCTGGGAGAGAGGGTCCTATCTCCTAATTTTTCTAAGTCCTATCTCTCTCACAGACTCTATCTACTGATGTACAAAACCAATGAGATTATAGTTCCGTATGCAAAAATACAGCTGCCGATGTACTTTATGTACGGACATTGTACGACATGACCTAAATGTCGACACATGTCATATCCGGATTCGGTGCCATAATCTTCGGAGATATCATGATCCAATGTAATTTCGCCACGTGTCATCCGATGTGGCGATGGCCACAAATCGCCGAAATCTTCTTCCGCGATCTCGAAGCTAATTTCGGCTGTCCGATTAAATTCGAATTTAATCGTAGCCATAATAAATACATGCGCGGTATTCATTTCACTAAAGAAATAAATGCGCGGTATTGATTTCTTGTCCGTATCGTAATCCGTACTTATACATTACCGGATCTATGTATCCCGTAAACAGTTACAGTTAAATGAATTATCCTACGTATTGATGTTTAATTAAATTTCAAACCATATAGTACCTAACACTAGTTCTAGATTTAACGGCTAAGGCTACTGGCTACGTGCTGTCTATCGGCTACCAGGGTCAAATCCTGTGGCCGACACTTACCTTTTAGTAAATAAACCCCTAACTAATATAAATTTCTCGTAAACCTCAGGATAGCCTAGGTAGCCATGGCTCTAGCTCCATCTCCAATTTCTCAGTGACTACGACAAGTTTGAGAGTTGGAGAGAGAAGTTAGAGGTAGACTGCCTCGACTTCTTTATTTCTATTCAGACCTAGAAAATACTTAAAATGGACCATTAATTTCTACACTCCCCTTATTTTCTAGTCAATCTTTAATTTCAGACCACACTTCTCCCTACATAAAATTAGCTTAGTGGAAGGCACAGGTTTGGACATCATATCTACTACCATCTCACTATCTGGTCGGTACTCTAAACTGATTATTTTGTTTTCTACTTTCTCTCTAACAAAGCTGAGTCTGATGTCCATGTGTTTGGCTTTAAAATGATGTTTAGGATTGGCAGAAATAGC
>JBBHKE010002185.1:51062-213933 GCA_037447655.1 Zygnema cylindricum | reverse complement strand
ATATAGTGTTCCTATTGGACTAAGGTTTAGTAGTAGGTAGTCGTGAGTAGGCAAACCAAGACTTAGTAATATTTAGGTACCTCTCTCTAAGAGAGTTTGTTACTATAAAGGTCATCTTTGACCAGCCATAACTTAATGCTCGGGTGAGCAAATTCAGTGATTCTTTTTGCATTTGACTCAAGGGAGTCTTCTCCTCACAAGGGTGAGAGTGGTCAGAAAATTTGTGTGCCTGGGAGGCGCTTATTCAGCGGGAAAGTGACAGGGGCAAATATTATTCTAGAGGTTTTACATAGGCTGCTCACTCTGTGGGTCAATGAAGACCACAGAATTTCACAGTTGTACAGTACTAGGCTGACTACCAGCTATTTAGTTTAAATAGTGAAGTAGTCCTAGTCAGCAAGACACTCTTTGAGTAGACCTTTGTAGCGAGCGCTGGATACTGTAATCTTCTCCCGAGTAATAAAGCACAACCTTTACCCGTCTTTGTGGTGTGAATCTTGCTGTTGCTAAGAGGAGGTCTTTTATATCTTCTGCTGTGCATTGTGGTATTTTGTTCCTTTTACATAAATTGATGATGCGTTCCCCCCTCAGGTGGTTGAGACGAATGGGTTTGTTCGTAACGACCTGCTGCAAATCCGAGGCCTAAGACAAATGAGAGGGATTGAGGGTCCATGACACGACCTAAAAGGATGCAGCGGTGTCGTTATGTGAGACCATGGGCATCTGTAGTGCTAGGAAAAAAATGCATAGGTGTTCCCTTTTTGTGGCTGTAGGCTCATCTAGGCTGCCTGTGTGGATGTTTTAGAGCATGACTTGCCCATCGCTGGAGAAAGCTTAAGTTTGTGGACAACACACTAGAGTTGGAAGAACTTTGAGTGGTTGATCTGAGACGTTAATGTTGTAATTCGGTGGGTGATCACGCTGAAGACATGTTTGGACTTTATGAAACGACAGAAGTGTGGTCTTAATATCTGTTAAAGGGGGTCTGACACAAAGATTTCCTTCCCTAAGGCGACCAATATCAATCAAATTGTTCCATTTAGATCGTACCCGATGGGATAAGGAAGCGTGACGAGTAGCATCAATGATAAGAAGAGGACCAATTAGTGCTTCTATCCACTTGTAATCAGCTAACACTGTAGGCCAAGGATCATTATAGGCTGTCACGTTTTCCAAAATATATCCCAATGGTTGATGTAAAGATTGCAAAAAATGTATGATACGAAGTACTTTAAAGAATAATATAGTGCGGGGATCAACGAAACCGAGACCTTTGCCTGCTCGCGACATGCAATGACACTCCCAACCGGCAAATAGATATCGATTGTTTCTACATCAAGAAGGTGTTGATTGCCTATCAAACAAAAGTCTTGGGGTAAGGCTGTGTACATGTGAATATAAACAGATTTTGGGAAAAGATACGGGTATTGTTCGTGTAAAATGTTACAATGATGTGTCTGGGGTTTCAGAGCTAAAAAAACAATGTCAACTGAGTAATAGTGTTTGATAATTAATGCGTTGCGAAGGGTGAGAGCAAAGAGGTACGTATGCCTGCGAATATATCTAAAATGACCAGACCATCTTGATAAGGGTTGAACTAAATTGGTTTCCAATTAATGGGAAGAAAACTAGCAGGATCCACTGAAATGAGAGGAGGAGGTGGAACTCGCGATAAAGGAATCTGAATTGTGTGTTTGTAAATGTGATCAAACTCGCGAGAATCAATAAAAAAACCTGGATAATCAAAAATTTCAGACAAAGAGGGTCAGTTGGGCAAAATTTCCTCTGCGGATATAGAATGGAAAATTTCAAATCCCACCGAATTCGCGAAATAAGCAGGGATAGATTGGGTTTTGTGAGCTATAATGGGTATGGGTTGTCGTGCTAAAATTAGAGGGAGACTAATTTTTTTTTTCGGATAATAGTAATATGCTAGGAAAATGTTTGATTGTATATGTCAATGCCGCCTCCTATTCTAAAAATTACATCTAAACACTCGTAATCACTACACTTTGTGACCAATACTTGAGTGTGGACTTGTGCAAAATTATATTCTATACCATTTTGAAATCTAAAATAGACTGGATCCTTTCTAATACCTTGAGTTGGTTCGGTTGTTCTCGTTGAGGTGAGTAAACCTGTGGAAATGGGCTGAAGTTTATCTGCTGTCAGACCTAGTTTAAGTGCAAAATATGACCCTAAAACAATTGGTTTTGCATTGGTGTTCATAAATGGTTATGACGGGTTGACACCATTGACTGAAAATGCACCCTTTTGTTATCTAGAAAATTGATGTGTGTGTTAAGTGAACTACGCTCGTTGATAGATATAGGCTTAAGAGAGTCAAGATTACGATTCATTTGGAAAGCTGTAATATTGCAGATGGGATTAATGAGACGGTAGTTTTACGGTTGGAAGAATCGGAAATCATAGTAGATAGAATGCACTATCTTTCCTTAACCCTATGACTGTCCTTCATAGAGCGATCAAGAATAGTGAGTGTTTCCGCCGTGATGGTGGAAGCTGGTTCGGGCAATTTAGTTAGTGTCTCTTTAGAAAATGATAATGGAAGATGTGTGCTAAACTGTTTACCCTCAGGATTGTGATCAACTTTGCCCTTTTCAAACGTGGTTGCCCATTTTTGGATGGTTGAATCTCGTAAAACTCGACCATTTAGCGTGGGAAGGTGGACTACTGTTCGGGCCATACCAGTTAGGTGAATTGGCAGTTTCATTTGAGCCATAAGGGTTGCAAAATGGTCTTTGATCATGGCAACCTTTTGAGTTTGCATTTCCTCGCTCTCTTTTACTCTCCGAGACACTTTAGGTGGAGAATATTTTTCTTGCTCTTTAACTAGTTAGACTAGTTTGGCAGATCGAGCCGGGGTTTTCGCCATTTCGAATATGATTTTGGTATGAAAATTGAGGGTTTTTTATGTGGCAGCCATTTGCAAATGGCCAGTCTGTTTGGAATGTGTACACGTCGCAATGTGTACACGTCACAAATATATCTGGACACATCCGAGCATTGTGCCCAGTCTTGCCACATCAGAAACAAATCCGATAGGATGGTTGATTTGGTGGAGTCCCCATGGCTTGGACCCTTGGTGGTCGATTATTTGGCCCTAAGTTATGAGGAATTGGTGGATTGAAAGGGTTTCGTTCTTTTTGAGGAGCTATTGGTCGATCGTGAGCTTCCCACCAACAATTCATCATCTTGTATTATACGGCGTATTGAGCTGCATGGTCAAAAGTGAATTTGAGACAGTATGTTTCGGTAAGATGGTTTTGGATAAATTTCTTCGATTGAAAAGGAAACTATCCTACGAACTTCTGAACATCTTCAACATCTCACATTAGATCAGGTAAAGCTTACCGCAAGGTCAGCATCTCACATTAGATCGAGTAAAGCTTCCCCCAAGGTCTTTATGCATGCTCAAAAAGCGATGGCAGTTTCGCCTGGTTTACGCTCAAAATTCATTTATTCTTTAACTTGCTGAAGATTTTGCATGCGTTACACCTCTTGTAACAAATTAAACATTATGGTGAGAGGGTCTCGTAACGGAATGGTAAACCTGGGTCGTGCCAGGACAGCAACTCGTATTGCAACGACATATTGATGGGGAACCTCCGCAACAATCGGATAAAGAACATTGCGGTGTGCATCTTGCACCTCGGGAAAACAACTTGATAAGGAATTTTTATTTCACTTATGACCTCATGCGTACCAGCAAACTGTGGAGAATATTCAGTCATCGCAAGTATGTCATCATACTTGCGGAATATAAGCTAAGGGCAGAACCGCAAAGGTAAGGCTCGAGAAATGAGAAAGCGACGCGCATATCAAATGCGTCTTGATAACGTAAAGTTAGATCTCGCATTTGATTATTAAACAAATTCGAAAATGAGATAAACTCATAGTATCCTTCTTCCGGAAAAACAGAATTGAAGTTTACGGGAAGGGTTCACTGATGTGGAGGCCATCGAAAAAGATGAGTTAGTTGAATTCAAAACCTGAATCGGTATTAACGCAGACAAAAAAAAAGGAATCCGAATAGGGTCCCCCTTTGTTATCAACCTCTTCCATAAATAGTGTGGATAAAATGGATGATAAAGATGAGAAGGTGGTTAAATCTGCGGGTACACGACGCTCTAGATGCAATTGGAAGACTTAGCGTTAAAGGAACCCAATTTCATAGATTAGGGTGATTGAAATTTGTCAAACGAAAGGTTCCACCACTACGTGTAGATCCGGATGTGTAAACTAACAAGCGAACAATAATTAAAATTGTAAAGCTAGTTATAGGATTTTTTTTTTTCTTAATTTTTTTTTTCAACCAAAAAATTACAACTTGGCAGAAAAATCTAAGATTTAATGATCTATTATTCTATCACAGAAACACAAAGAAATACTATCAAATTGAAATCGAAGAATATTGAGAAAATATGACAATTTTTAATTGCAAAAAATGTAGAAAAATTGCGAAAGTCAAATTGCAGAAAAATAGGAAAAACACAAATTTTAAATTGCACAAAATAGAGTAAAACTGACAATTTTGAATTGCAGGAAAATATGGAAAAACACAATTTCAAGAGCACAGGAATATTAAGCCAACGATAGCCACCAAGATCTTTGGTTAGTTTATATTCCTTATGGGAGTTCATTTAATAAAGATCTAACCTAAATGTCAACACACATAAGTTGGAAATCAACAAACAACAAGCGAACCTGAGATAGTCAGATTTGGTCAAACCATGCAATAACCAAAGAAAGGTAACCCTAGTTCTGCAATCCCCAAGGGAACCACACTGGCAAACCCAAAATTGTCCAATCACAGTACAAGGTTCAGCAACAGCCTAGAAGAGAAAGTTGAGCAACAATCCACTTGATAGGACGAAAGAAGAAGTGAGAGGAAACCGGTTAGGCCTCGGCGTGAGCCATATAGATTAAATTGCAAAGCAAATTTACAAAGAAAGAAAGTAAGAGCTAGGCAGTAGAACGTTTAATGACAAAAAAAATAGCCACTAAAACTATCTTGACAATTTCACAATAAAGTATTAAAAACAAAGGTCAAAATCTTCCAAAAGATTTCATATGCTCTTGAAATTGTGAGCATAGAATTCACCTAAATTTACTAAGTAAAAAGGCTACAACTGAGCGGTTAACCTAACTTGTGTACAATAATTTTATGAGGTTAACTGTGCTTAGTTTGGATTTTGACAAAGAGGCAACCAGAATCACGGGCCTTGCGTTACATAATATACACCCTACGGATTAAAGCCCTTCCTACACTACATGTGAGTGCGTGAGACCTCCAAGGGTCCACGAATTAAAATAGACCAATCGGGGTCGTGGCGTGTAGTCCGAATCAAGATCATCCGTTCGTGTGAATCCTTTGTGGCTGTAGATTCATGTTCGTCGTGCCATACAAGTTGACGTTTTGGTTTGCATATAATACGGACGGCAACTCAAATTGGTTTCGCGAAAATTTTGGACGGCAACTTAAATTGGTTCGCAGAAATTGCAACACCTAACGAATAGGCGTACGGAATTCAACATGTTTGTGGGTTCCAAAACACCTAACGACTTGGCGTACATAATCCAATTTGTCCGCGAGTTTCACAACGTCAACGAAAATCTGTACAGCCCTGTCACCACCGAAAGATACCAAAATACAAGTTAGTGTGGCGTTGGTCTTAAAGGATCGTTTCCATGTGATTTAAATGTGGTTAAATGCTGTCGACATGATACTACATGACAAAATTTTGAAGTTGTTTTGTTTCATTTAAGTTACTTTTTGTTTTTTTTTTTTTAGTTTTTTTGCTTTGGCTTTTAAGTATTTATTTAGAGGGGGGAGGGTTGGGGTTATTTTTTTCGTAATTGATTAGCTATTGTTTTTTGTCGTTTTTTTTCTAGCTATGTCATTTTGTTGGTGTTTTTATTAGTGCAAGTTTGGCCTTAATTAGGAGAGAAATGCATTTTTGCTTGCAATTTAAATGAGAAAAACATTGAAAAGAAGCGAAAATAAAAGAGAAAAATTAGAATGAGAAACAAAAAAAAGACGAGGATAAAAGAAAGAAAACGGAGAGGAACAAAAATAACAAATAGTTTGTAAGAGGAGAAGGAGAAAGAAAATAAATTATCCAACAATAATGACTGCGCATCGTAATTTACATTCTAAATCAGCTAGTTAACTCGATGACCTCCGATTAGTATCCTAAGACATTCATTTTGTTACTATTGTCATTCGCTCGTAGTTTATGGCCGAAGTTGGTGTGTTTTTACATTCTAAATAAGCTAGTTAACTCGATGACCTCCAGTTAGTATCCCAAGACATTCATTTTGTTACTATTGTCGTTCGCTTGTAGTTTATGGCCTAAGTTGGTGTAACACAACCGATCCCAAAACTTATTCACCATCTATAATATAAACGAAAAAGAAAGTAGTATACAAAATAGTAAAAAAACACTAGTAAAATTATATCCTCCAATCTCATATAAAACCACCAAACAAAAAAACAAACCTTTAAATCTTGATGAAAATTACAAATGAGGCGTAAATGGGTTTCTTGATAGAGAAGAAGACATAAGTTTCGAAGGTGAAAAAAAAGTAAAAAAAATAATAAAAGTTGCAAGATGAGAGCAAAAATGAAGGTAAACGCGAGAGAAACATTAAATCATCAACTTTATACTACAATTGATAACTAATATTTGACAAATTATATGATCATCCTCTTGTGTTTTTTGAGTATTGGAGACTATGAATTTAAGTTCATGGCCTAAAAAACATTTATATTATTTTTTTCATTTTTTTTGCTTTGTTTCAAATTAATTTCATCAATCTATCACAATTATCTCATACCGCAACATTTATTTGATAAATTCGAGGCAATCACTGTAAGTGGAGTTATAGAAAGATGAATAAAATACATATCTTAGATTTTTATAAGGTAGATATCACATAAATAATCATGTACTGCGTTTTATGGTTCTTTTATCAAAAGATGATTATACCAAATATATGTCATAACAATTCTTTGTTTACCCAAACCAAAAGATTAAATAAATAGATGTGATTTTATAGAATGCAATCATTTTAAAATGTTAGGTTGGTAAACGATTTTGAAAGCATCAAATTATTATTTTTTGTGTAGTTTTTAGTTGTGAAGTGGTTATGCACGCTCACCTTTTTCCGGTTTTCCCTTTTCCCCCTTCATTTTTTTGTCATTTTGCCCTTCGTGTTTTATTCCTCCCCATTTTACCATTTATATGTTTGCCCCCCTCCCTCTCATTATCCTCTCATATTTGTGCTTTCGTTTTTTAACCTTTTCCCTCGCCCTCTCTCTATCTTTTCTTTTTATTATTTTATATTTTTCATCTCTCGTACCCCTCTTCTATCCCTCGCTCTTTCACATGGGAGACGTGGCAAATTGTAGTCCATTACGTGAAATAACGTTGCTAACACTATTTTAAGATTTTATAAAAATTTAAAATTTTTTAGCCAAAAAATAAAACAACTGAAATTTGTGTTATCAACCTAATAACGACGACAATACAGTGATCGGAAGGGGTTTTAAAGTTTACTCATTCGAGCTTCACCCATTTAACTGTTAGCGTTCTTAAAATGAACATGTATTATTAACCGTCGTTAACGTCGTTAGTAAGATTCCCCCACTTTTTTTTATTGTGCAAAAACTGGACAATTGTACGATACATTTTTGTTTGCATGTTTTGGTCTATTCTAAATATTGCGAGCCTAGCCGTCAATTATCGTCATAGAGGTTTCATTCGTACGAATTTAGATTTTTTTTTTGTTTTTTAACTTTTCGTAAAATTCGTATATTTTTTCTGTACGGAACATATGTACGGATAAAATGTACGAAGTTTCTTAAAATATGTTTAAAGTACACCGTGAATCGCTATTAGAGTTAATAAACTGATACAAATTCCCATGAAATTAGGATAGCCGCTATAGCATGTGTTCACATATTCGACGCTTGAACATGAGAGAACAAGTTCTCGCACTTTTTCCTCGTCTGTAAGACTTATAATCAAATCGGCGTACGATTTTCCGTCCGACGCACTCAATTTCCACTCTCGACGCCTTATCCGACACTTACTTTGTACGTCTGTACAAAATAATTACAAGCTTTAGTACAGACCGACACATTTCGTACGCTACACTATTTAAAAGCATTCAAATTAATATCTAACACTATTTAATCAGTACCAATATAAACGAAAAAAAATAATTTGAGTTAAAAGTTAAAAATTGATTACGTGTAGTTTTTCTACGTAGATGCGCGTGACGAACAATGAAAAAAATAACGAGTATTCTCCCTCGTGCTAAAAGTTTCCAACTTGTGTGGCGTTTTCGTGGACGTTTTTTATTTGCGTGGACATTTTGAATTTACTGTCTAATTGATACTTTAACTAAAATCAATTTGTGAGATGATGTATGATAAAGTATTTTGCTGAGTTATTTCGCGTGCCCGTTGGTCGAAAATTTGAAAGCCAAAATGAGATTTTTTCGTTGGGGACTGAATTTCGGAGTAAAACGACAAAGAAAACCCGGTAGTTTAATACATGAGCACATACCCTAAGTTGCAATATTATTTAGTTTGGAGCATAAAGGTATCGATTAATATTTAATACTTTAATAGTTTAACATGTCGTATTGTATTTTTTTTTTTTTTTTTAGTTTTTCGTATTTTTATTATATAATAAGTCAAAGTCGGTCAACGCATTTAAAAAAATGTGAAATTTTTAATAATGAGCATAATATAGTTGTTCACGACGATTAGTGCGAACGTACCAATCGCGGCGAATTATACGTAACGAACGCATTAAACCTTTTGAACAAATCGTTAAAAATCGTTAATGAATTTCCTTCCGTACTATTCCGTACATGAAAGAAAAAAACTTATAGCAGTTTGCAAGTTTTTCGGTAAAATATTAAAATTGTTTAAATTCATATCAGATTCCATAGTAATAACGGAATTAATTCATCAACCGGTAGTTGAGCTGTCATCACTGATTAACACCATATTGTGGCCTACCTGGTTTCAAACGTCCGCAAAGGTAAACTTTTCTCAAATTCCGTATGTCTGAGCCTAAGGAGGCAGCTTCCTCGCGGTTTCGTTTTCAATATTCCATGGCGGTTTCTTTCAGAAAATTTCGAAGAAGACATCCGTACAAATTTCAAACTTATCGCGCGAAATTAGTGTGACGTTCAACGTCTCTTTTCGAAAATGTACGTACATTTTCGATGAAATAAAGTACAAGTTCCGTGATATTTTTGTTAAGTTCACTGAACAGAAAGTACCAATAACTACGACTTATCTTTTCCTGGAATTCCGTACATATGCGTAAAAAAATGTGCAGTTACCGTAATCTGTTTACAAGTTACCGTAAATTTTCAGTTTCAGTTTCCAGTAGGCGTTTTTTTGCGATTTTTTCAAAAGTCACGAATTATACGTTTCAATCGGAACAATTGAAAAAATCGTGTGATTTGAACAACTATGCCGCACATGCATTATTTTTCAAAGTTTTTTACCGTGCGCATAGTACGAATGAAACATCTATGATTATCGTCACACAGCGCGATGCTGATTTAAAACGGCAAACTCTTCCGATGTCTGATTCCGATATAAGACATGCCGATATATTGACACTTCGATCTTGAATCCTTTCGATGCACAAGACCAGCAAATCGCAATCCTTCAGCAGTTCAGCCTTAGTTGGACTCCTGCCCCTTCATCGCCCTCAAATCGCGGGTTCTCCAGCACCAATGACAAGGATACATAAGGTACAGCAACCTCGTCAGCGGAGCGCGCGTCATCAACCGAAGTACTGTACTGAATATATAAAGCCCTGTGATCGATTGGACAAATTCCCTTAGCAAACTTCTTTCCTTTTTCCTCTAAATTTTCTGAGCTAATATTGCAGGTTCATATTTTGCGTCTTATGTGTTCGAAATAAGTGTCCGAAAGATATACCATGAGGTACGCAGGCTTCAGATTTTATGGAAAAGGGAGGGGAGGGCGGTTGGGGTGAAGAGTGTCGACATGTTCTTGAGAGCTTTAGGTTATAGGGAATATTCACGGTACTTGAGCTTTAACTTCCCGTTCACACATGAACGCTCTCTACTGGCTAACTTGAAATCTTTTCCCTGGCGAGTGGATGAGGCTTACTTCAAAACTTGGCGACAGGGCCGTACTGGCTATCCGCTTGTTGATGCTGGAATGCGCGAGCTTTGGGCCACAGGCTGGTTGCATAACCGTGTGCGAGTGGTGGTGTCGAGCTTCTGTGTGAAGTTCTTGCAGCTGCCATGGCGGTGGGGAATGAAGTATTTTTGGGACACTCTGATGGATGCGGACCTGGAATGTGACGTCCTTGGGTGGCAGTACATCTCTGGATCTTTACCGGATGGTCATGAGCTGGACAGAATGGAAAATCCTGAGGTATAAATGCTTAGCACATGTCCCTTAGGCTTGTGGCTTTTGACTGAGGCTTTATGACTTGTAGGGCTAACGCCTTGCTGATGACATGATTATGGTTTTGTGAGGAACTGGAATGATTTGTCAAAACCTGTCCATAAGCTTGCACCATTCCCATAACAAGTATAGAAGTGATACTTTATATTTGAGTCTTTGTGCTGGTTTGCCTGATGTATTAATGATTCAGATGGTCCTGTATGTGCTGGTGCTCGTCCTGATAAATCGGACTCTGTTGGTGTTTTCATGTTCTGCTTTCCTTCTTCTACTGGCCTCATGACTGTTGTGCCGAGTAAGGGTTATGATTGTTGTTGGGACTTGTGTTCTGCTGTTGCAGCCTTGATTCCATCAGGTGCAGATTATGCTTTGAAATTATTGATGTATTTATTGAGCATTTGATAAATTGTCATGTTAGACTAGTTGTAACAGTCCTTTTGGTTGTTGTTGGAGTATTCCACACTGTCTGTATTTCTGTCTGTCTGTCTGTGGCATCCTTTTAAGTTTATGCCGAATTTTTGAAAGCAACCAAGCAACAGGCTTGTCAAGACAACCATTATTGCAATTGCCTTGCTCACTGCCTCTGGACAATCCTTTTTTCCTCCAAACGTGGACTCTTCAGATGCGGCGGCCTGGCATGGCTCTGACTTCAGATCCAGCAATCATTTACCTTTCTGCATTGGATTTCCATGCTAAGTTGTTTGCAAACATTGTTATCAATGGCTCTCGAGCTGTCTTGCGAAATGTTCTGGTTTTTCTTTTGTTATTTTGTATTCAACACATGTTATGTCTCTTGTCTCTTTCTTTTGCAGGTGGAAGGATACAGATATGACCCAGAGGGGGAATATGTTCGCAGATGGCTTCCAGAACTCTCACGTGTTCCGACTGAGTGGATTCACCACCCATGGGATGCCCCTCCTCAGGTCCTCCGTGCTGCAGGAGTAGAGCTGGGAGTCAACTATCCCCGGCCTATTGTACAGCTTGCGGAGGCTCGAGAACACCTCCAAGAATCTCTCGCGCAGATGTGGGAGAGAGAAGCGGCTCTCAAAGCAGCCCTCGCGAACGGAGTTGAAGAGGGCCTTGGTGAGACTGTCGAGGTTGCGGGAACCGGTGGAGCAGACCATGAAAAGATGGAAGTCCATACTGCGGTGATACAGCCACATGCAGAACATTCTCTCAGCTCTAGACGTGATCAATTGGTCCCCTCTCTTCCTAGTGAAGGGGCAAATCACGCCGCGGAATCCATCTTGCGGCGTGCAACTGGAAATTATCATTCTCCTGGAGTGGCGGCAGCTGCACTTGCTGAAGGAATCCAGCCACCGTCTCCCGATTACTCGCCTCAGGAAGGGGATAGTACTACAAGTTTGCTCCCAGAAGTGGGTGTCCAAGAAGCTCCACAGGATCGCACACCATCTTCTGTACCTGTGCACTCGCCACAGTATGGAGCATACGGGCAACGACCTTTACTGCTTGGCAATCATTCTAAGGAGGTGGACTTGGACTCAACAGCAGAGTCTTCTATCCCTCATGCCCACATGCATGGGCCAGAGGTGTGCAGTAGCCATGCTAATACGGCAGCTGTGCCTGTTTGGTCACAATCTGAGAACAGGGATGGGTCACCTTCGAGATGTAGCCCTAGTCCGGCTGAGCCCATAGGAGTAGTACCGTCTGTTCCCGCCCCGGCAGATGGAAGGAGAGGTAGCAGGAGGCTCTACCATACGATGCAAATCAGTGACTTGGAGGCTATGGCGGCTGTTGCGAGCAATAAGGTTGCAATCCTTCCCAAATTACTCTCATCAAACTGGTCTTGGTGGCATTCAGTAACATGGTTAAGTTATGTATGGCCCGCATCACATGCTCCCTTAAGAGCTGCATGTCTTTGCATGTTTCTGATGTAGGCAAATCCGCCGTGTCCTTGTCTGAGGAGCTACACCGTGAATTGTTATTAAAGATATTATTAGCGTGGGGTCTATATTACTGTTCTTCTAATTCAGTTTCGAATGACATAACTGTTTTCTACCGTGTAAAGAATTAGCGTTTGGTCAGACTCGGAGGGCAAAAAAAACCGGTGCCAGATTAGTGTTATCAACACTGAATTAGTGTAGTGTTATTAATGCAAATAACAATTCGTAATCGTAAACATCTGTCCATTTTTTGCACTGGTTTTAGTGATGGTTGATGCTTTTGTGGTCAGAGGGCAAAAAAAACCTGCACCGAATAAGTGTTATCAACACTGGATTAGTGCATGTGTAGAAGTTCAAGGACCCGCTCCGAATAACTGTTATTAACACTGGATTAGCGTTATTAGCATTTTACACTGTCGAGGTCCTTCATTTTTGCACCGGTTTTGGTGGTGGTTGGTGCTTTTGTGGTCCGACGGCAAAAGATACCGTCTCCGAATTAGTGCGATTAACACTGAATGTGTTATCAACGCTAATAACAATTCACGGTGTAGAAGTCCTTTCATTTTTGCACCGGTTTTGGTTGGCGGTTTATGCTTTGTCATGGCAGGGGGCTCGCTTCTCGGTCAGCAATGGCACAAGCCACAGCCACAGTCGGGCGGTGGAGGCTGGGGGGTCAGCGGCATCAGGGTGACAGATGAGGCAGTGTCTCATGGAGCTTTTAGGGTGGTCTTTTGGGTGGTGGGGGACCCGGGGTTTTTGGGGACGGCTCAACCAGACAGGAGGAGCGACAGGAGCCAACGAAACGTCGTCGGAATCAATCTTCAAGAACTCCTCAGACGGGCCAATACTTGTAGGTTGTCATCAATAGTCTCAGGAGGATTTTATGGTGCGAAATCTGTTCACCTTTTTTTTCTTCTTTCTGCCAATGACGACACGAGCCAGAGCAACAAACCAAGGGGAGGCGTCCTCTTCTGGAGTCACGCCATTACGTTACGGGTGTGTCCTCTGGCCGGGGATGTTGAGAAGGAGCCTTTTTTTCCCTGGTGTAGAAGTGGGAGAGATGAAAGTGGCATTGGAAGGCCATCGCTTGGCTATTGTTTAAATTGTAGGAGCTCAAGCTCTTTATATAAACCCTGACACGCGACAGCGAGGTTGCACCGACTTAGTGCCTTTGGGTCTTACAAAGGACTTAACCTGCTCCAATGTGTTTTAAGGGAATTACCGTCAGTATCAAGCAGTTCAGCAGTAGTTTCTTTCTTTTTTAAGGGATTGGGATTTTAGCAATTTCTTGCCCTTTGATTCTCATCTTGATACAAGCTTCGGGGAAAAAGTAGCCACAAGTTGTTGCAGCAATGGGCTATTTTGAAGCTCGTTTCTGTCTATTCCATGTGCACCTGTAAAGCGGAACGGAATTAACTTTGAACTGCGGAGTGGCATGCTTATATGGCCATAGGTTATGATAGTGGGCCCCCCATATGTATGGTTTTGTGGTTTTACATGTTTTTGTGAGCTTGGGTTTGGATAACGATGGGATTAGTTTTGTTTATATCATGTTGTTTATATAGCCATAGAGTTTGATCATAGATTGCTTTTGCAATCAAAGTGGTGATCGTAGTTTTGGCAAATGTATGAGATAGTTTTGTATTATTCTTTGTTGATGTAGACATGGTGGAATACAAATCCATGCGTGTTCAATGATCCATCTTTGACCTAATGGTTCGGGCGGCAGACTGTCTGAACAATGCAGGACCTAGGATCAAATCCTATTCAGTCCAACATTTGGTCATCTGTTTGTCTGTCTGCCTGTTTGTTTCTGACTACGGGGGCAGCCATGGTGACCCTCTCTCTTCCTCTCTAAAGTCTAAATTAAGAAGTGAATATTAATTATTTCTTTTCAGCAATTCCAGTCGGTGCTTTCAATTAGCATCCAGTTTTACATTTGCATTCTATGCGTGGTAAACACAACATATAAACGGGTCGCACATAATGAAATGAAATTAAATATGCGACGTGCTAAAACTTTATGATTACTACGCATGCTATATATATATATTTAATTTTTACTTATATATTTATATATAATATATATTTAATTTATTTTTTTTAGCTCAATTTACGCCATAGCTTTCTAGAATGTGCGACATCTTGTCAATGCAGTTAGTTATACCAAAACCCTGCCAATTTAGATTTAGAGTCTGATGCACTTAGATGCATCTTTGAGGGCACTGGGCTCTTCTTTGATCATGCACTTGGCACAGAGCACTCTGTATGTAGATTATTTGCACCACCGGTGCAACGCAGCTATTCTACAACCACCTTCATGGTAGCCTTTATAACTTCGTTTTCTCATTCTTCTGCTTTTCTTGTGTTTCATTTCGTAACTTCATGTTTGCGTCATTCTGAAGATCTTTGATAGGAAGTCTGGGATCAGGTTAGTGACAAATACATGATTCTTTGCATGGTTCGGTTGCCGAAAGATTTTTTGGCATCAGGAAGTGACTATCGCAAGAGGGGTGCTGGATAAAAGGGTGGCTGGATAAATGCTTTTTAATGTGACTTCAAAGCTGTTTTGTCAGTTTAAGCAATGTAACTTTTTGTGGTGGTCCCTTTGTCAGCTCAATACGAAGGTACCTGATACTCAAGTACGAACCAGATAATCCCTGGGGTTGCGATGTAGCACCGGGACGATTATAATTGGCGCAGGTGGGAATGCAATCAAAGTAGATGTTCGATGTCGCACTTACAGTACCGTTCAGGGTTTATATTTAGCAACTTTGCGTCCCATGAGGTTTTTACTTGGTCAAATTTCTTCCAATAACATTACTTGCTCTATTGTCTTGGACTCCTGCTTGTACAAAGTTTAAAACTTTATTGCAGAAGAAGTGTCATCTTTTTTCAAATTGTTCAGCAAGCGAATACGACAAGAATTCAGTATTCAAATCAAAATTCAAAAATTTCTAATTTAAATTTTCAAAAAGCGAAAGTGTGCTCCAATGGGAACGTCTGATCGTCGAACGTTTTTCAAAAATTTCAAATTTAAATTTCAAAAAGTGAAGTGAAGCAACTGCTGGAAGTCTGGAGGTCTGGCAGTATGGAGTATATATTTGTCTCATCCTGTAGGTGAAAAATCGACAGATTTCTAGGATTTGTATATGCTTGCAGCTTTCCTTTCCCTTGTTGATATTGATTCATCTCCCTCACTAATATCAATCTTTATTTATCTTGCTGATGTCAATCTTTTTCTCTGGCTGATACCGATCCCTTTTAACCGTTGACATATATTCCTTTCTCTCACTTTTAAAGACAGTTTTAAAACTACCAAAAGAACATGCTTATCCTTACACTGAAAAAGGTGTGGAAAAAGAGAAGTCTGTGTCTCGTAAAAAACGCCAAAGGTGATTATTTTTTTTTTTTATGAAGCATTAGCATTATGATGAAGTTACAGTAATAGCTTGATTTCGTCAGCTTGGTCCTCTCACTTTTACTCTAAGTGTTTCTCTATTAAGCTATAATTTCTGTTTTGAACTAGCTGAACTCAATCTATATTACAGTAGCAAGTTACCTTTCACAAGGTTCACCTTTTGCAAGTTTATGAACACCACCATTAGTGTGGCCTGCATCGACACGTTTGTAATTACGCTACTGTCGCTGGTCCACACTAATTTAAGTATCATTCTACCAGCCACGCGCCTCATGATATTTTGTACTAGGCATGTGTACCTCATTCAAAATAAAAGCCAATAAATTATATATACATATATACATATATATATACATATATATATATATATATATATATATATAAATATATATATATATATATATATATATATATATATATATATATATATATATATATATATATATATATATATATATATATATATATATATATATATATATATATATATATATATATATATATATATATATATTTATATATGGGCCGACTTTATTAAAAAATGCGATGGTAAACCATCTGAGTCCATAGGAACAAAAAGAAGTAGCATTGCTAAAACTGAAAAACCACATAACAAGGGAATAAACAAAAGGGAAAATCAAGGCAAAAACTACGAAAATACGAAAGGATGGCAGGGAAGTCAAAAACACCCAAAAACGCAAAATCTAACAGACAAACCATCAAAGGAAAAAACTAACACGTAGCAAAAAACACCCAACAGAACTAAGAATTTACGGAAAGCAACCATGCAAGTCCCCGAATCCCGGAGGAGCACGAGGAGGAAGTTCCGGAACACGCCGTCGATCCCTAATGGCAATAGACGATCGAAGTAATATAGAAGCCAACACTCGTTGTAGGGCCACGGAAAAACGTTGACGATAAAAAGAAGTAAGAACCGAAACAGGAGGGCTCCCAGGTCCTCGCCTCTCGAACGAGCGCCGACCACAAGTACGGAAAAACTCGTCCAAAGCCACACCCAAACAACCAAATATCTCGACCGCCATCGGAATAAAGCCATCCATAGCGTCGCGATGGGCATAATCACGCTCTTTCCTTTTAGTTGCATCACGCACAGCCACTCCCATATGGCGAGCCGCTTGGTTGACGATTGTAGTTGAGGTAGGGCTTGTCAAAACAATGTCACCAAATGTACGACGCGCACCATCAAGTAATACAAGGTCAATCTGACCCGAAGCAATAATGTTAGAGACCCCCCGACGAACAGAAAACCCCCCCTCAAAAGCGATAGTAACGATGGTGTCTCAAATCGTGTCGTGTGCCTGAATCAACTCGCCCCCGTGGGAGCAACGAAGCAAATGGACCCCGTTGGGCTTGAGAACGTGGCCACAGGAGCAAACAAGTGAGCCAAGCACAGGTGGGTGAGGGAGGCCAAGCCAAAACCTAAGGGCCGTGGTGAACTAAGCCGGAGTGAAACAAAGAGTGGATAAGATAGGGACAGCCAAAAGCCAAGCTCCAAAGCCAAGTCCGCCACAAGACAAAAAACATGCACTCGAAGAATTGGAAGGAAGCGCCTCAAGAAGCTCAGATTTAATAGAGGCGACAACCCGATCAGAAAATGAATTCCTAAACACGCCCAATTGATGTCATAAAAAGAGTGGAAAAAATCGGCAATTTCTCGATAGCAGCCAGATTAAGAGAACGTGATGCATCCAAAAGGGACCGCTGGAAGGCGAGCTCACAATTTGAAACAAAGGAGAACCACGGCCGCAAGAATATGAGTGTCCTTGGCCAGAAAACGAGAGACAATAGTGGAAACAACAAGGCACCAACTCCCCCAAATAGGCGGGTGTGCAACACGCGCCGTCGAGAGTAAACCCAAACCGCGAGCCGAGACAAGAAGAGAGGCTTCAGGAAGAGAGACTTTGATGCGTGCCGCAGGCCCAGACTCGCCATCAAAAGCTCCACTGCCGAACAAAGTGTGGAGGACATCCATAAGGCGACCATGCGATCATCGAATGCAGAAAGTGAGTACAAAAGATATGGGGTGGGAGGGGAAGTCCGAGTAAGGTAGGAGGGTCGGTGAGGGAAACACCGTGTCAGAAGAGCAAATGCCACCTAGGGATCACGATGGTGATGAAGGTCGTCCACGTGGGATAAATCTGTCTGAAGAGCAGAATCAAGGAATATCGTGACATATGGATCAAAACCAATCGGGCAATCCAACACACGAATGCCTTTGGAAGGAGGGGGAGTCTCAAAACCAGGAGGGGTAGTGAAAGGAGGAGGAATAGGACTTGGGGACCAAACAACACACGTAGAGGGTTGGCCGAAAAATTGAGTTCGGCCAAACAAGCCTTAAAAAAGTTATAGGGCGGTATAACATGGTCCCGAGCGACCAATAATGTGTGTGTCATCCGCAACTGAAGGGAAGAGGCAAGAATCGTAAGTAGCTGCAGAAGCTTCGATGGCGCGGTAATGGGCTAGGGCAAAAAAAGGGCCCCCAAGAGGATCACCCTAACGAGTGCCAGTAGTGGAAGAAAATGGGACCAAATCATCATCAGTGGAGAAAGAGAGGCTACTGCTCAAAGCATAAAAAGCTTTCACAAAAGGAAATATCAGGACAATCGGGGAAGGTGCAGCCATAAGCTTCGAAAAAATGGCATTCCGATCCACTGTATTAAAGGCATTGGAAATATCCACCTAGAGGACTAACCAATCCAGATGGGCATCTAACATGCCAGGATCCCGTGGACCACGGCCTCACAACCCCCCCGGGTTGCCACTCCGAACTGATGAGGAGAAAAATAATCATGGAAAGCGGGCTAGAGTTGGATGCAGATGGCACGGGCCACCAATCTGTACGATATCTCGCCCACTGCAATAGGACGGATTCCCCCATTGGGTTTGGTGACAGCTACGAGGCGCGATGCCGTGAGAAGATCACAAATACGAGAAGGGACAGTGTCAGCCGAAATAAGGGAACAAACTCGAAAAAACATATCAAAACCGCGAGCACCAAATTTCGGAGGAAAAACGTCGCGAAATAGCTTAAAAAGAGTGCCCGAAAGACACCCCGCTGAAAGATGTGGAGAAGTTGTAAGGGCTTTAATAAAAGAGTCATGATCGAAGAGAAAACCCTTTGTCGGCTCGAAGGTGTGAATAGAGGGGGACTGAGGGGTAGGACGTGGTGGATGAAAAACCCAGAGAATCTCAACAGTCGCGACAGACCAAAGAGCAAGATTAAACGGTTGGAGGGCCTGAACCGCTCGAGAGAGCTCACCAACTTGGCCCAAATGAACCGCACGAGGATAAGAAGATGGCATATCGAAAGTCTGAGATGTACGACGTGGTGTGAAGGCAGCACTCGCAACTCGATCCTTGTGCTCGGCATGAAGGGCCTGCGAATCACCTCGAAAGAAATGTCGACATCGGGCAATAGTTTCTCGGGCCCCGCTACCACCGCCACGACCAGGTAAGACTAGAATCCAAAGTGAAAACATGAAAATGAGGTGCCAAGGTTCAACATCTGCGGGATCCGAATAAATACGGGACAAAAGAAGGTGGAGGGCGTCCTGTACGATAATCCGCACAACCATCAGAATCCGCGTGTATAACCGCGGACGGGGGGTGCCCAAATCATAAGCTACAAGCACGTCTAAATCGCGTACAAATGCCCAATCTTCGCTCGTAGGTCTGGACGGGAGTGTTGTGGAAGAAAAGTGTAATACAGGAAGGGTCACTCAAGGCCAAAAATTGTTGACAACTCTTTGTATGTCGGGCAATACCGACACCGGCCGCGAAATGGTTATGACACCCGGTACATTCTATCCGTGTTGAGGCTTGTGTGCGAGGTTTAGGTGGACGAAGTGAACGAGGGAGAAGAGGCGAGGATGCACGGCCGGACATGGTCATTGAATGAGAGGGAGAAGCATGGGACGTGATAGAGGGAGAGGAAGGGGGAAATGGGAAGGAGGAAAGGAAACCATGGGAAATAGATGGTGGAAATGGGAGTGGGACGGAACCATGGGTAGGGTGGGAGAAAGGATGCAACGGAGAGAAAGGGGGGATATGGAAGGAGGGACCAAAAAAGGGGTGCGTGGGAAAGGGAAGATGATTGAAATAGTGGTATGGGGGTATGGGGATATGGGGGGGTAAAAGGCCAATGGGGAAGAAGGGTAGAGGGTAAAGAAGTTGATGCCGAAGGAAAATTGGGGGGGAGGGGGAGGGACGGTTGACGTAAAGTCAGATTTTTTTTTATTAATATTATTATTATTATTATTTTTATTTTTACATTGTTATTATTATTATTATTATTTTTATTCTGAGTGATTGTGTGTGTGTGTGTGTGTGCATGTGTGTGGATGATGTTTGGAAATGTAGGAAATGTCGCGTTGCGAGGAGGAAGACGACAGAGTTAGATCCGCAGGTTAGTGTTGGGTATCGGGTTAATTCATGTTGCGATAATTTTGATATTCGATATATCGAATATCAATCGAGCAGAATCCTCGATATATCGTACCGGGACCAACATAAATTATCGCGATATATATCGCGATATATAGTATATGTTATTTTAGCAAAAAAGACAAATTGTCTGATACGCCACGTACGACGTGATTTTGGTTCCGTAACTTACAGGTAGACGCCGCAAAATGTAACCGACAAAAAGTACTAATTCTATAATTCATATAATTACTTATTTGGGGTATGGTTACATCAAGAGGTCTCTGTAATTGTACGAACAGCAAAATTTATGCATTACAAAGGCATCGGTTACATCACGTATTGTCTTTTAACAAGTTATTACATACGTGTTTTGATTGGAGTGGTTCTTTAAAAGCCGACCATCAAATCTCTAAAATCGTCAAAGATTTGTAAACCAACCATTTTCGTATGGAAATCCGTACTTGCGTATTATGTACGTGTACTTCGCAAGTGTACCGCGTCAATGTACCTCAGAGATTGCCTTCACTTTGTTGACTTTCAAGAAAAAACCGTATTTCTTTTCGGCAAAGATTTTACGGTCACCTTGTCCGAAGGCACGTGACTTTGGAAACCTGTGAAAATTTTCATTTTTTTTAAATGCCTTGATATATTGGGAATATGATATATCGGCAACATATCGGCGATATATCGCGATATTTTGATTTTCAATATATCGAAGCAATATATCGATTATCGGGTACCTAAAATTCAATATATATCGAATATCGGCAAAAGGTCCTCGATACCCAACGCTAATGACGTGACACTTCATGTCCAAAAATTAAATGTTGGTTTGACGCTTCGCGAAATGACGCGAAGCGACAATATCCCAACAACCCCCCTCTTATTGTCGGAATCGCCAAAACTCCTCAACATAATCCAAGTTTTGGTTTTCTCCTCTCAAATACATCATGCGTGGTTGCTTTCGTCAGCAAATCTGTCGCCTCCTCTTTTGTCGGTACGTACAAAAATATAATCTCGTTCGCCGTAACCAAATCTCTTACAAAATGCCATTAGATACTAATGTGTTTTGTCCTTTTGTGAAACACTGGATTTTTAGTAACGCCATCGAACTCATGTTGTTAGAATAAATCGGCATACAACCAATAGGAACGCTCAACTCGCGTAACATCTAAATCCCAAAAAAAAAATAGCGTGCCTCTCTAAGATCTGTCAATTTGAAATGTAATTCAAGGTAATGTTTCAACTCATTAATGCGCTCCAACTTGTCGCATGCCATCAATAAATCATCCACATAAATATAAAAGATTATTTGGTCAACACTTTTGTTGAAAATTAAGAATTTATAGGTCTAGATATTGTAAAATAAAAGCCAAAACAATGACGTCTTGCCTCTAACTCTTCACTCAAGTCCCCACACTTGTCGCAGTCACTGAAGACTTGAGGAGAAGTTAGATCCATGGCTGCCTAGGCTGTCCAAAGAGGACAGGAAAGCAAATCTCGATAGAGATACCTAAAATATTTGATGGACCCCGGATTTGATCCGGGTACCTACCGTCTGTCAAGTTAGCTGGTAGCCTTAACATATAAGTCTAGGACTGGTATTACGATATATAAGGTTTGATAAACATATAAATTGTTACACATACATTAATTCATTTAACGGAGATTAGATACTTAGTGCATAGATACAGTTTGATTTAGTACTGAGTACGGTATGGGGACGGAACGGATACCCCACATTTGTTTCGATATTGAAACAAATACCGCGCGTCGAATTTCAACGCCTAGGATTATAGCCGGTTTTGATCGGACGGCCGCGATAGGCGTCGCAATCACAGAAGAGGTACTTTTGGCGTTTAACGATCTTTGCCACGTCAGATGATACGTGGCGTGATAACATTGGATTACGGGAACTCCGGAGATTACAGGAACAAATCCTAATTTGACACGTGTTGACATTTTGGCCATGTTGTACAATGGCCGTACACAAAGTACACCGGCACCTATAATTTTCTGTACGACATAGCAATTTGATTGATGCCGTACTTCAATAGATAGAGTTTTAGAGGGGGAATAGGACTTAGAAAATTTTGGGTAGGTAGCTGCCTCTCCCAGAGAGCACCTTGTATAAATGGCAAACTTTGGCCAGCTATTTGTCAATTTCGGAAAAAAATTGGAGTACATTTGTGTGCGTCCAAATGCCGAGCACGAATGTTGAATATTAGATAATTTTTTAGGGGTTTGGATCACTACAAACTGAACCCGCTGCAATTTTCTATCCAACTTTTTTTACCCAAAATAATCCACCACTGGACGAAACTTCAGGCAATGGTAGTCATATAGAAGTGATAACGTGCCAAACTCGAACATAAGTAAAGTTAAGAAAACTGAATGTTGTTTCATATGTATTCCTTTTTGGGGGACCCACCATGGTATGAACCTTCATCCATGGTAATCATATACAGGAGCATAATAGTACCAAAGTGTAGAGTGCACCTAAAGTTCATCAGTTCCATCTACATATCATCAGCTTTTTCCTTCAATCTCCTTTCCCTTACTTCTCTCAATCTGCTCAGTACTGCTTTCTTCTTTCCACCTTTAATTCAGTTTGCCTTCTGTTGTAATCTGACTAAATTATGGGAATGGTCACGTGCTAAATGTTTCTTTCAATCCTGTTCCTTTTTTTGTTTTTTTCTTTTACACATTATTCACCACATTGTAATTAGCTCAACGCCAAACCACGTCAGAAATTGTAGTTATATACGTGTATTTGGTCCAATCGTACTTGTTTTGTATTTTAGTCATTTATCTTCTTCGTCTTTGGCCTTGGCATATTATTTGTACTACATAGTTGATGCAACCGAATGCCCACAATCATTTGTATATTTGTTTTATTTTTCTTGACCTAAATATAAGACCCAACAGTCAAATGTGGGAAACTAATTTGCCGAATGTCTTTTATGAATACTACCTCTCCTTTTTGTAACAAATGCAGTGATTGTGTGTTCGACAATGTTATTTGGGTAAAACATTGCATTTTTTCATTCTGTTGCGTTATCCACTCCATAGAGAGCGGTTTTCCCGGTCCTGGACAACATGTTATGGAAAATTTCTGTTCAGTTTTTCGACTCTATTCTTCTATAAGTCTCATTTGGCTTTTTTGGTCATCAAAATATGATGATGATGATCGTACTTCGCGACAACACCTGCTCCCCGTAAACATGTACCTCCGGATCCTGTCTTTTTCTCCATCACTTCGCGACAACACCTGCTCCCCGTAAACATGTACGTTCGTATCCTGTCTTTTCCTCCATCACTTCGCGACAACACCTGCTCCCCGTAAACATGTACCTCCAGATCCGGCCTCCGGCCGCTGCCAACCGCACGCATACGGGCAAAATCCTAGGTGCGACCTCCTTCTGTAATCCTTAAGCTCCTTCCACTTCCAGTCCACGCTAGAAACCCCTTTCCCCCCACTAACATGACACACACCTCAAACCCTAACGCCAAGAACACACACACACACACACACGCTCAAACACACACACACAACCGGAAAAAAAAGGATTCAGTCCCACTACCATTTCCACCATCTATTTCCCATGGTTTCCTTTCCTCCTTCCCATTTCACCCTTCTTCTCCCTCTATCTCGTCCCATGCTTCTCCCTCTCATTCAATAACCATGTCCGACAGTGCACCGTCGCCTCTTCTCCCTCGTTCACCTCCTCCACCTAAACCTCGCACACAAGCCTCAACACGGATAGAATGTACCGGGGGTCGTAACCATTTTCGCGACCGGTGCCGGTATTGTCCGACATACAAAGAGTTGTCAACAATTTTTGGCCTTGAGTGACCCATTCCTCTCGTACCCTTTCTTCCACAACACTCCTGTCCGGACCTACGAGCGAAGATTGGGCATTTGAACGCGATTTAGAGTGCTCGGAGCTTATGATTTGCCCCCCCCCCCCTTCCGCGATTATACACCCGAATTCAGTTGGTTGTGCAGATTATCGTACAAGACCCCCTCCACCTTTGTCCCGTATTTATTCGGATCTCGCGGATGTTGGTCCTTGGCACCTCTTTTTCATGTTCTCACTTTGGGTTCTAGTCTTACCTGGCCATGGCGGTGATAGCGGGGCTCGAGAAACTATGGCTCGGTGTCGACGATTCCTTCGAGGCGATTGGCGAGCCCTTCATGCCGAGTACGAGGATCGAGTTGCGAGTGCTTCTTTCACACCACGTCGTACATCTCGGACTTCAGATGTGTCATCCTCCTATCGTCGTGCGGTACATTTAGGCCGAGTTGGTGAACTCTCTCGAGCGGTTCGAGCACTCCAGCCATTTAATCCTGCTCCTCGGTCTGCTGCGACTGTTGAGATTCTCCGAGCTCTTCATCCGCTCAGTCCCCCTCTATTCACACCTACCTTCGAGCCGATAGACTTTTTTTCTTTTGGATCGGGATCGAGACTATTTAATTAAAGCCCTTACGACTTCTCCACATCTTTCAGCTAGGGGTCCTTAAAGCACTGTTTATGAGTTATTTCGCAACGTTTTGCCTCCGGAATCTGGTGCTAGCGACTTTGATATGTTTTTTCGAATATGTTCTCTTATTGCGGCTGGCAATGTCCCTTCTCGTATTTGCGCTCTCCTCACATCGTCCCACCTCGTAGCTGTTACTAAACCCAATGGGGGAATCCGTCCTATTGTAGTGGGCGAGGTATTGTACCGATTGGTGGCCCGTGCGATCTGCATCCAGCTCCAGCCCGCTTTTCATGATTATATCTCTCCTCATCAGTTCAGAGTGGCAACCCTGGGGGGTTGTGAGGCTGTGGTCCACGGGATCCGGGCTTTGTTAGATGCCCATCCGGATTGGTTAGTCCTCCAGGTGGATGTTTCTAATGCCTTTAATACAGTGGATCGGAATGCTATTTTTTTGGAGCTTATCGGTGCACCTTCCCTGATTGTCCAGATATTTCCTTTTGTGAGAGCCTTTTATTCTCAGAGCACTAGCCTCTCTTTCTCCACAGATGATGATTTGGTCCCACTTTCCTCCATGACTGGCACTCTTTAGGGCCATCCTCTTGGGGGTCCTTTGTTTGCCCTTGCCCATTACCGTGCTCTCCGAGCTTCCGCTGCTGCTTACCCTTCTTGTCTCTTCCCTTCAGTTGCGGATGACACACACATTATTGGTCCTTCAGACCAAGTTATACCGGCCTATAACTTTTTCAAGGCTCGGTTGGCCGGACTCAATCTTTCGGTCCAGCCCTCAAAGTGTGCTGTTTGGTCCCCACGTCTTATTCCTCCTCCTTTCACTCCCCCTCGTGATTTTCAGACCCCTCCTCCTTCTGAAGGCATTCGTGTGTTGGGTTGCCCGCTTGGTTCAATCCATGCCTCACGAAATTCCTCGATTACACTCTTCAGACAGATTTGTCCCATGTGGACGACCTTCCTCACCATTTTGATCCCCAGGTGGCCTTTGCTCTTCTAACACGATGTTTCCCTCACCGACCCTCCTACCTTACTCGCACTTCCCCTCCCACCCTATCCTTTGTGTCCTCACTTTCTGCTTTCGACGATCGTCTTATGGATGTCCTCCACAGTTTGTTGGGCTGTGGAGCTTTTGATCGCGAGTCTGAGCCTGCGGCACGCATTCAAGCCTCTCTTCTTGTCTCGGCTGGCGGTTTGGGTTTACTCTCGACAGCGCGTGTTGCTCCAACCGCCTATTTGGGAAGTTGGTGCCTTATTGCTTCCACTATTGTCTCTCGTTTTCTGGCTGGGGACACTTCTATTCTTGCGGCCGTGGTTCCCCGTGTTTCACATGGTGAGCTCGCCTTCCAACGGTCCCTTTTCGATGCATCACGTTCTCTTAATCCGGCTGCTATCGAGGACATGCCGATTTTTTCCACTTGTGTTACGACATTAGTTACGCGTGTTTAGAAATCCATTTCTGATCAGGTTGTCGCCACTATTAAATCTGAGGTTCTCGAGGCGCTTCCTTCCAATTCTTCACGTGCACGCTTTCTGTCTTGTGGTGGTTTGGCTCTGGAGCTTGGCTATTGGCTGTCCCTATTTTATCTACTCTTCGTTTCACCCCGGCTCAGTTCACGACGGCCCTTAGGTTCCGCCTTGGCCTCCCTCGCCCACCTTTGCTTGGCTCACTCATTTGCTCCTATGGCCATGTTCTGCAGCCCGACGGGGTCCATTTGCTTCGTTGCTCCCACGGGGGCGAGTTGATTCGGGCGCATGACACGATTCGAGACACCATTGCTACTATCGCTTCTGAGGGGGGACTTTCTGTTCTTCGGGAGGTCTCTCATATTATTCCTTCGCGTCGGATTGACCTTGTATTACTTGATGGTGCGCGTCGTACATTTGGTGATATTGTTTTGGCAAACCCTACCTCAACTACAGTCGTCACCGAAGCGGCCCGGCATGTGGGAGTGGCCGCCCGTGACGCGGCTAAAAGGAAGGAGCGTGATTATGCTTGTCGCGACGCTATGGATGGCTTCATTCCGATGGCGGTCGAGATATTTGGTTGTGTGGGTGTGGCTTTGGACGAGTTTTTCCGTACTTGTGGTCGGCGCTCGTTCGAGAGGCGGGGACCTGGGAGCCCTTCTGTTTCAGTCCTTACTTCCTTTTTTCGTCAACGTTTTTCCGTGGCTCTACAACGGGTGCTGGCTTCTATATTACTTCGATTGTCTATTTCTGTTATGGATCGACGGCATTTTCTGGAACTTCCTCCTCGTGCTCCTCTGTTATTCGGGGACTTACATTGTTGCTTTCTGTAGATTTTTAGTTCTGTTGGTGTTAGTTTTTTCCTTTGATGTTTTGTTTGCGGGGTTTTGCTTTTTAGGGTGTTTTTGATTTCCCCGCCATTCTTTCATATTTTCGTCGGTTTTGCCTTGATTTTCCTCTTTGTTTATTCCGTAGTCATGTGGTTTTTCAGTTTTAACAATGCTACTTCCTTTTGTTCCTATGGACTCAGATGGTTTACCATCGCGCTTTTTAATAAAGTCGGCCCTTAAATAAAGTTACAATTGGATATTGTCAATCTAACATGATGATGATGATGATGTCATGGTGATTTAGGTATCATCACAACCAGACCAGTGATAATGGCCAGTCCCCATTCAATCTGTTACCACTTGCTTCCGGTTCAATAACTCGGATGTTTGTCATGCCGTCTTCTACGACATGCATATGATACAAGCAGATGAAGATGGTTGTGACAGTAATAACAGCACTTCACAAAGCTTGTGTACAGAATTCTGTATCATTTATAACAAACATACATATGGACGAAGGTCCAGAGAGAAATGAAATGGTGGCCACGATTGCTCCCAGTCTGCAAAATCCTAAATAAAGTCGAACGGAAATATCAGCCATCCACTCATTTTTACAATTACATCTACACGCAATAATAGACCATGAAAAGTCTACAAGCCCTTTGCACCAATCTACCGTAGAGAACAACATGTCGCACCATAATGCATCATTAGGTCAGACATAGAAATCTGAAGAACTTCACTATAGTAGAAACAAATGGAGGAGAAAGCCATCAATTAACTGGCGTCCATTCTGTATGATGTTCAGAAACCCATACAATAAGGACTTCAGAAGACTGAGTTGCACTGCTTTTATTAGACTTGTCCATTAATGTGCGTGATCCACTTTAACTTTCAGGGTTTGTCTCTGTCCAAAACTCTATGCACCGTAATAAGCAAAACATACAACAAGAACGGATAGGAAACATGCGAACACACAAGTGTATTGTCACAAGCGTGTCCTTTTCATTAAACACTCATTTAGGAAGAGTCGAGTCAGGGCGACCAAAATTTTGCTCCTACCTCCTACATAAAAAAAAACACTCCGGAAAAGGAAACATAAACAGTCTAAAAAACAATGAACCACCACTCTCTCTTTCTCTCTCTCTCTCCCCCAGTTTCTTTTCCCCCGTCCTAATGTTGATTAAACCCTTAGGAATAAACGCACTAGAGACACAACAATACTGAAAACCATCAGCCAACAACAACCGTCCTCGAAATGAAACCAATTCCAAAAACAAAAACAAAAAAGAAAAACAATACCAAATACTTTAGGAAGCTCCAAAAACGCGAATACGTTGCTGAATTGGAGTACGGCACGAGGGACAGTCTCGCATCCCTCTCTGTTCATGGAGGTCACTACAGGCTCTACAAACGACCTGATGGGCACACGGCAAAAACACCACCGAACCCTCCTCACTCATACACATAACACACTCTCTCTCTCGACGGACACTCCCTCCATCCTGAGGCTCCGCCAGAGCTCGAAGTCGGTTTTTCGTCACGTCTCCGAGTCCGAGGACATCTTCGGAATCCACTTTGTGAACCGGAGGAGCCGTACTCGAAGCCTCCCGGCCCCATAATGTCGCTCCCACGGCGACTCGTAACTGTCCGATCTCTCTTTCCAACCGCTCAATGTCCTCCCGATATCGACGGCTGTCAGCGTCCGCCTTCCTTCGGAGAGCATCTTCTCTCCTTTTCGCAGAAGCCTCCAGTTGCTCTCTCGCTCGTTTTTCTGCCTCGAATTTCGCCAGAGCTTCCTCTTTCGCTTTGTCTTCCTGACGCCAACGGACTTCGGCTTGTAACTGCCGTTCTTTGGCCAAAGCGTTCTGTTGGAGTGACACCTGGCACTTGCGTCTCTCTTCTGCACATTCCTCCTGACCAGACGAACAATTTTTTTTTTTGAAGGTTAGACACTTATTGCATCTGATCTATAAAGGGTAAATTACACAAGAGGTATTTACTAGTGTTGTGTATTGGCACGAAATTTATCGCGATAACACCGATACCGACAGTTATCGGTTATCGAACAGTCAGGGGTCCCGATATCGCTCCGAGACCAACAAATTCCTTATCGGCGATAATGAAGAAAATATAGTACGCTATATAATAGTACTTTATAATATACAGTATTATATTTTCACTGTATATAGCGTGACATGCACGTGTAACAACCTGTTCTGTATACCGTGTAACGGAATAACGGGGGTTCAGTACGACGGAATAAATCGTACAATTGTACGAAAAGAACCGTACAATTATCGCCGATAGTTATTGGCAGCGGTGTTATCGCGATAAAAAACCGATATTATCGGTTTTTATCGGCGATAACACCGGTTTCGATATATCGTGCCAATATATCAATTATCGGCAAGCCAAAAAAAGGTACATATCGATTATCAGCAAAACCTTGCCGATACACAACACTAGTATTTACCCTCATGTCGAGGGTGAATAGTACAGTTTTATGAGTAACCAACTGGACGTACGATTACTCAAAAGAAATGTATGAATCGTTCGATGTAACTTCAAAACGAAGGTAAAATTTTGAGAGTGTGATAACTCTACCAGCCTTTCCCTTACATCTAAAACACTCTGCAGTCAGGTGCCCTGTTATGCTCCCTTCCCCGACCACTCTTTCTCTTGCAAAAAACTCTAGCTCAGGTGTGCACATAATTGCATTCGCCCATTTTAACACTACCATCCAATCAGGCGAATGCCTGGAAGAGAGTCCAGCCAGATAATAGCCTGTATTCTGTACCAAGAGAGACACTTCCGGCTAGCAAATAATCTACTTTATGATAGACTGGGATGAATTAGAATAAGATATATAACTGTATTTTTATAATATGGAGGAAGTGTAGAGTGTAGAGAGTATCAGAGAGGGTGAACGTTGCTTACCTGTAGTTTAAGCTTCTGTCTCTCCCATGCGAGAGCCTTTTTCAATGCCTTCCCTTCTCGTTTTGCTCCTTCGGCCAGTTTGAGAGAAGCCTCATTAGCGCGCAAATTTGCAGCCTGCATCTCCGCTCGAACCTGAAAATACAAAGAAAAAACTATACAATACAAGTTATTATCTGACTTTTAATTAAATCTTTCATCTTCTCGTTTCCATATGCAACTAGAAGATAGTTATCTAGAGTTTGCCATGGTTTGATTCAACCAATTGAACACATTCAAAAATGAATTCCGCATGATTTGTATTCATTTATACAATTCATCTTTATGTTATACACATATGACGCTGACAATGCTACACAGGTTTATAACAAGTACATACAACAAGAGGTGCCGTGTACTGGAAAACCAAATGAAAAAGTGTGTCCAACTATTGTCTCTGGAAAAAATGAAAGATTTAAAAAGACAGCAATATAATCCAAGTCTCCAACGAGCATGAAAGAGGAGGACGTCGCCCCAAAAGGCTTCTCAGGTTCAACCATTATGCACAGAAGCTAAAAGTACAGCATTTCAGCCGTGATTAAAGAGAAAGATTTTGTTTATGACACTTGAATTTTGAGAGCCACCACACTGATGCCAAAAAGCATTCGAACCACAGATAAGCTCCTCACAGTAATGATGAGACATAAAAAGGCATCAATTTCCCAACTGATGATGTACATAAGGTACTCAAAATATAAATTTGGACTCCTTTCCTTCTTTATTTGTTAAGGACATGACATAATTAAATAAATTGTTGTGTTGCGACACAGCAAGGATAAGACAAACTGCAGGCCGCAAAGTTAAAAAATAAAAATAAAGGATGGGACGCCTATGTACATAAACCTGGGCATGTGAGATCTAGATGCATGAAGCTGAAAGTTTCAGCCAATGACTTTTTGTGAACCAATGCTTAGGAAGTCTATGAGTCCAAGCAACAACGACCACAACTAGACTCGGTGTTTACAATTCACACAGACAAGTAAACTATTGCATGGTGAATGCGGGAGCGTATTATGAGCACATGCCATTTCAAATTGGACAATAATTCCTTGCCTCCGCCGTATCATCAGATGAAGGAACAGTTAGTGTTATTTTTTGATAATAACACTATTTAAGGGAGTGGACTTCATGTCGCCACGTCTCCCTACACTAAATAAGCATTATACATTCTAATTCCTCATTCCTTCCCACTACTAGCGATGGGCATTGTATCTGAAAAAAGAATGAAATGTACCTTAATCGACCGAGTATAAAGAGTGAAGCCCATTCGATCTTACCTGAATTTTTTTCTACTTGTCATTGACTGATACAAGAGCATTGCTGTCCGCAAAAGGGACATACCTCTGCATTTTCACTCTCTAGACGTCGTACCGCCGCATTTGCCCGATCCACTTGCCCCGAAGCTTTGCGCAGTGTATCCTCCAGTGCCGCTCTCTCCTTCTTTATGCGAGCCGCTTCGTCCCGTTCTGCTCGAAGAGCCTTTAATTCCGCACTATCTTTAAGCAACCGACGGGCAGCTTGCATTACCTGTAACCAGAGGTAAAGGTAAGGTCCTATGTCACTCCTAACATTTTAAATACGCAGCTAAATTGCAGTTGACTCGCTTACAAATTACATGAAGGATTAAGTTTCGAGTTTTGTCGGTTTATAACAGCAGCAATGGCGGCGGGGCACAGCAGCAACAGCTGCTATTACAGGAGTTATCACACACCATTTTGAAAATTGAACTTATGCATACATGTTAAAAACACACTAACAACGGGATATGTCCTGGACTGAAGATCTTCATAGACTCGTCAATAAAAATCGTGACAAGATAAGTTCGCAATTCTTTAGCAACTCATATCGCTTGAATGATACATTCTCCACAGCAACATATTGCACGTGATGATAGGTAAAAGGTCAATACACTCTACCAGTTGGCTGTAGACAATGATCTTCTGTTCTGTGAAAATCAGATGTTGTAGCTATTATCAACACAAAGTCAAACATATTTGCATATCACTCAATGCTTCACGGCAATATCAACAGTTAACATCTTCGGTGATTAAAAAACAATGTAAATAGTACGCCCAATACACTTCCTGTGTGATAGAAGCCTGTAATTGTCCTTAGGAGAAGCAGATCATAGTAACAAGCTTCATTCTTTGATGTGCTCGTGCAAAAATATTTTTCTTATAAATAGTTACCTTGTGTAAGTTAAATGTTGCATTCTTGGCATGCTTGTAACGACTAATGACATAATAGAGACATTATACGTACACAATTATTGGCGTTGCTGGGCATTAATCGCAGTAATCATATAAAAAATTGTACAATTTTGTACCAATTTTCTGTATTATTACTGCGATTGCTAGTCAGTTACACCAATAATCGCGTGCGTATAATTACCCTATGAGGTACATATTGGCCAGACCAGACCATGATGTCATCATTCTACAGTAGTCAGAGCCTCCCAGAACTTACACTCAGGCACATAAAAAACAAACACACGACCAATTGACCACTTACAGCCAAAAGCATTTTAGCAGTATTGCTAAGAACAAACAATCCCCCCTGTTTGCCAAAAGGCAACAAAATCACAATCCACTATGTTTCAGAATAAAGTGGCATGACAGTACTTCACACAATAGTCTTAAAAATGAATGGAGAGTACTGCAACAGAGGGGGGAAAATAGTCATTCAATTAATCACAAATTTTTCAGAAACATCTGCCAAAGAGATCAGCACCTTCAGCATATTAAGTAAACATCAAAACATGCAGAAACAGTTTGACCTGCCCTTATGGACACGCTAAATCTTTGCAAGTTTTGCTGACAGCACAAAAAAAAATGCACAGAACCTGACATAATTAAACAAAAACTTAGCGATCAATTGACAACTGTTCCAGAAAGAACCAGAGAGACATGATTTCAAGCTCCCAGAATAGACTTTCGGAAAGCTTGCAACCCATCAATCTTAAACAAATGGGGGTAACTTTTAAGGATCATTCATTAATTGCCAATTGAAAGCTAAATTGTCGGAGAACTTCAAAACAACCATACCATGGTTATCCCACTAAATCTGTTATCTCACCTCCGAATCTCAAAAATTCCACGAACACATGATACTAGCTTAGTACAATTTCATTCGACTTGCCAAAAAATGTCCCAGAAATTAAGAAATGTCAAGAAAGAAATTTCAAACTGAACTGAAACTAGGTTTTAGCCTAAACAGTTCTGCCAATCATTACAAGACAGCAAATCATTTGGCCCAGAGTTTGTAAAAAAAATAACCGAAACTGACAATACTTTCATAAAAAAGTGCAGAAACACAAAAAAATGACAGTATCTGACTCGTGTCACATGGCTATTATGGGACAAGGTCTATAGCAGTTGAACAATACCAAGGCGTCATACAAAATGATCAAGCCCAAACCAAAAGTGTTCCTAGACGCCAAAGAAATTACAAAGCGGAACGGAGAAACAAAGACGGCTTCAGAGTTTGGGTTGGATCAAACTCAGTCCTGGTGGAGTGCTAATTACAGGAACATCGACTGAACCACATAGTTTTCATAGTGCTCGTAAGTTACAAGCTCATTTCCAGATTTTGACACATTAGCGGTGAACAAAAAGGACAACAAAGATACTACATCTCTTCTATCTTTTTCTTTGACTTCTCAACAACTCAAACTCTCACCGGCCATCGAAAGCTTTATATTTACTGCGTGACAGAAGGAATTTACAATTATCCAATAAACACTTTATTTTCGGGGTTCAACATTCAAATACAACATCACTATGCATCACAGTAGCAAGTGTGGGCACACCATAAGATTATGACAGAATACAACAGACATAGCATGACAAAAGTCCAAAGAACAATGAGAAAAACACCAGAGATTCCATTTGCCATGCAGAATCCAACACAGGCATCGCAATTTTCAGCAAACTCCAGTTTTATAATGTGGACACACGCCATTCTCTAAAGAAGACAAGAAATACTCTTCTTCAATTGGAGGAAAGCAGCCTACATCAACACAAGAACCAAAACAGCTCAGAGCAAATGCCGTTTTACTTACTGTTGACAACCAGAAATGTAAAACCCATGCACATAATTATGCTGCACTCTCATATAATACGGTGGTCCATTAATATTTCCCGTACTTCTTTTTCAGCCCATGTCTCTTCTCGATTTCCTTCAATGGTCTCAAGTTCAATGGGTCCTGAGCACTAAAATCGACCCACTCTCTCCCTAATTTCCCTCGGCTCTGAAATTCGACGTGTCCTGAGTGCAAGAAATCATAAGCTTACCTTCTGTTGGGCCCATTCTTTGCGTTCCTCCAATAGCTGCTCCAGTTCCCGCACTTTCTGCTCCAGCTGCTGTGACCTTCTGTCACGCTTCTCCTCTGATTGGGCCTCCAATTCCACCACCCTCTTTTCCAAAAGCACACATTGCTCCAACACTGCGGCATGTGTGGCATTCAATCGATCAAACCGGGCAACAACACCGGCCACACTCTCACTCTCACTCTCCACTCCCTCTTCGGTCGAAGCTTTGTCCACACGCCGCCTCACTTGCGAATTTCCAGTATCGGATCCGACCAGACCGGCGTCCTTTAGGGAACGGGAAAACTGCTTACCATTCCCGACCTGGGAATTGCTAGGTGTAGCAGGACTGCTTCCTCTCTGAATATTCACTGAGGAGGAGCAACCACCACCAGTGAGATGATAATCTCTTGGATGAGTCCCCCCTCCTCCTCCTCCTCCGCCTCCACAGCTCAACCCACCTAGACTATTGTTAACAGGAGAAGAACTTTCTGCGCTGCCTTGGGCAACGTGCGATGCCGATACTGAGGTTAAAGATAACTCCTCAAGTGGTTGCTGAGTAGTATCTAACTGCTGTTCTGATGTCACACCTGCACCTCCACCTCCACCTCCACCACCAGGCAATGGCCAAGATCGAGCAATTTGAGCTGCTTGATCGACACAGAATTTGAGCTCTTTGAACGTTGACGTTACAGCGGAATACTGCTGATGAGGACAAGAATCAGGATCCGCACTCTTCCCATTATTCATCTTTGAAGAATTATGTTTCCCCTCCCCACTCTCCTCCTCTTGAACAACATCTTTTGTGTTTGGCCCTGTAGGACGTCCTAACGCTTGACTTGCCAATTGACTTGCCAGTTGGCGTACCACAGGCACTGTTAACTGACTCGGGTCGATTCCATGGCCGACTGCTTCAGCCGCTACAGCCTCAATTGTAGCTTGAAGACCTGCCATGCCACTTTGGGCAATTCCTTTGGGGCTTAGTTCCTGAGAGGAGGAGGGAGACGATGCTCCTTCTCCTCCTCCAAGTATTGCCTCCACGCATGCCTTGACAACAGCAGGTGTTCCGGAATGAGTCTCACTCCCTTCTAAACCCCGAATTCCCGGAAGAGAAGTCTTTGATAATTCATCTTTGTTTGGCTGATGAACAGCTGTTTTTGCACTATTGACGGTGGTCCCATTATTTGACTGTTTTTGCTTTCCTTTTGCGTTCCCTGAGCTCGGTCCTGTGACTGACACACCACCCATAATGGTTTTCACACTACAGTGATAGTTATGGTTATGGCTATGGTTATGGTTGTGGTTATGGTTATGGTTATGGTTATGGTTATGGTTATGGTTATGGTTATGGTTATGGTTATGGTTATGGCTATGGTTATGGTTATGGTTATGGTTATGGTTATTGTTATGGTTATGGTTATGGTTATGGCTATGGTTATGGTTATGGTTATGGTTATGGTTATGGCTATGGTTCTGGTTATGGTTATGGTTATGGTTATGGCTATGGTTCTGGTTCTGGTTGTGGTTATGGTTATGGTCATGACTTGCATTTTCCACAAACTCAAGCCTACCACTACCTCCATAATCTGCGACTTCCTTCCCACCTGTTACCTTCCCAACGGCAACTACATGATGACTCCCTCCTCTCACTGATGTTTGAGGCATAGAGACTCCACTCCCTCCACTCTGTAGTTTCTTTACAAACACATCTTTGCCAGTTTTGAGAGACCACGAGACTTGTACACTTGTCCCAACTTGACCACTATTCCCAACTTGTGAAGAAGCACTAATTTGAACCTCTGACTCTCCTCCTCCTCCGGAAACCTTCCCTCCCGTGAAAGGAAAGGGAGGGAGACCTCCTCCTCTAGATGAAAAAATATCTACCCGGGAAGTAGAAGTCGTAGTAGTAGTAGTCGTACCTGGTGCCAGTACTGGAGTAGTGGTGTTGGAAGAGGAAGTGGTAGAGGTAGAGGTAACTCCGGAGCCAGGTCCTTGTATAGACTGAAGAGGAGGGGCAGAGACAGATACAACTGGCATTGATTCCAGTGAAGTGCCGCAACTCCCCTTACCACCACTCCCTGTAACCATTGCTTCTACCTTTGTGCCCGGTAATTCGAGCTCCAAATGACATGCTTTGCTTACGTCCAAATCACACATAAGAAGAGACCACATCGAGTCTCCACGAGTAATCGGGAGTCCTTTTAGAGCTTGGAGTCTTCCCGCTAATTTCGCCAAACCCTCACGCTGCATATCCAGAGGAGAACTAAAAGGGAAGGATTCGAACGCATTTGAAGTTGACGAATTGAGAGCATTGTTCACAATGTTTGACAAAGCGTCTTTCTCACCATAACAACTGCCGTATTTCAGTACTGCCTCCTTCGCCTCCTTTACGTCGTATCCCAAGGCAACAATCTTTGTTACTGCTTCGTTACAAAGAGTCCCTAACTTCTCCAATAAAAGCTCCTCAAGTTTCCTTTCCGTACTTTCGTCCCATCCACATGCAGCTCTTACCGCAGATTCCACTATTGCCGCCTTACTTTGGAGAATAGAATCAGAACTAGACTCAGGAAGAATAGATTCAGTACTCAACTTAGTGGCAAACTCACTGGTAGACTCAGTAACAGACATAGTACTGGACTTCCGTACAGCTGAGCTGTCACAGACAGGACCCTTTAAATTCTCTAAACTACCATTATTACTTGGCTTGCCACTAGTTTCCTCTGTCTCATTTGTAGCCATTTGCACCCCGTTTGAAGAGATTGGCTCCATTACAGCTGTCCCTTGACTGCCCCCTTGGGAGGAGCATTGGGATCTCGGAGTCTCGTCCTCCATAACTCGACCACCAGGTCTAAGAAAAGGAATACTAGGAATGTTTTGACATAGCCATTTCCGTATCATCCGTACATCATCCGGAAATGAATGTGGTTTAACTGGAGGAGGAGTTGTTACAGAAGACAAAGAAGAAGAAGAAGAAGAAGACGAAGAAGAGCTTCCTATATCAGATGTTTCACCAGACTGATTAGAAGAAGAAGCGGAAGGAAGAGGAAGAGTTGATTTTATATCCAAATCAGTATCACTATTGTCCGGCTCTCCTCCTTCTATTACCACTTGACCGTCACTTACAGAGAAAGAATCCTGAGATGGAAGTTGTAGAGAGAGAGAGAGAGAACCACTCTCTGATCGATACTTGCGTTTATTTCGACTAACCTTGCCTCCCTCCGCTGTAAAAAGACAGCTGTCAGCGGGACTCACAGGCTCTGAGCCTGTAGAGCAAATCTCGTCTGCAACACTCTCTCCAGTTGAAGGACATTCCGGAGCCCGTCCCTCTGCCGCCATGGCTGCCTTTCTTTCTCAAGTGGTCGGACGTTGCGATATGATACACCGTTCCTGGGTTTCAAAAAATGCGAGCTCTTTGACTACTACAGTACTGTAGGTAACACTCACCGAAGGGCACCACACTCATCAAGTTTTCGTTCTTCCAGTTGACTCTTTTTTTTTCTTGCCCTTAGACTCTTTTCTTCCGTCGCTACGCTTGGTCGGCTGGTCCTAAAGCTGAGTGGTTTTTCTCCTCGAGTATGATTTTGAGTGTACCATATTGCCGAAATACAATGTTGCGAAAAACAAAGTTTGGAAAGCGCTTTATAGTACGTAAACTTTTTTAGTGCGCCCGTAATATTTGCATTAGAGCACTGTTGTTCAAATCGTGCGATTTTTTCCTTTTTTCCGATTGAAACGTATAATTCGTGACTGTTGAAAAAATCGCAAAAAATCGCGATGTAATTTCTGTCCGGTAAACTGAACGTCTAATTTACGGGAAGTGTACGGCATTTGCGATAACTGTACGGTTGTATATAGCATATGTACGGACCTTGACGAAAAGATACGTTACACTTCGTGGTACTTTCTGTCCGGTAAAGTGAAGAGAAACTTTACCGGAAATGTACGGAATTGTACAAAAAATGTACGAACGTTTACGAAAAGATACGGAAATGTACGATAAATGTACAATCTGCAGTACATATAAAATTCATTTTTGTTTATATGTACGGAATAGTACGGACGAAAATTCATTAACGATTTTTACGATTTTTTCAAAACGTTCAATGCGCTCGTTACGGACAATTCGTCGCGATTGAATCGTTCGCACTAAACGGTGTGAACAACTATGCATTAAACTAACTTAAAATAAGGTCGCGCAGAATGCCAGAAACGCCCATGAAACACGCACTTTAAAATTGCAAATGTCAAAATATTGGCCAGAAAAGCACATCAATAGATTCAGAATTGAAAATCTAAATTAATTAGCTGGTTCGCTGCAGATTGTGGCCTACATTTCAGGAGTAAAGGAAATCTGATCCATAGATTTATCTTAATCGGACGAATACATCAGCAAATGGGCAAATAGTGTGACCTATCACAGCAAGTAGGCTCAACACTAACATAGCTTGTCTTATTTACGTTATTAAGATTTCAGCCTCGTCTCACATTGGGTAACGGAGCTGTTTCCGGCGTTACGCTAATGTTAGAACTATAGTTCAAAAGTAGGCGTTTTTATGGTAGGTCTTTGCTAGGCGCACAAAACTTGGCACTAAACTCGCGTAGAGTAGGCATACTGTATGGGTGTGTGCTGTGGACACTATTGTACGGACGTACGAATCTGACGTATGATCATAGTTCGGCACGCTAAATTTTAGCGAACTCACGCGACGTTCAAATGTGAGCTAATATACGCTAGTCCTTCGTAAGTTGTGTTATGGCTTTCATGTGATCTTCTTAGAGCTACTTTGATCATGATACGCGTCGTGAATCTTTAAAAGTTTTACCTTAAACCACAGAAATTATTTTTTCCGATTTTTTTCAAAATTCTGTAATGACGTTTGATTCTCTATCGATCGATGTGCACTCAACCGGTAACTATTTTTCATTTTGACCAATCAATATGGGTCTTAAGGGATATAGATGTTTGTCAAGGCATATTGTACCTACTCACCTACTTTGAACTATGTTAGAACCGACGCTTCAAATTTTCGATCTAATTGACATTGAAATCTGACATTGAAATCTGACGCTATTTGACGTCACCTTGTGTGTTACTGTTACCATCTTTACGATAATATACGCGCGTGTTTTATTTTGCATTCTAAAACATATTGTAAAATCCTGGTACATTCGTGGTGTCACGACACTAATTTGAGTTCTTGATTATTTTTCAATAGGTACATGATTTTAATTTTCCGTACAAAATAGCGTAAAGGACGAATTACAATAATATCTAAATAGTGTGGTGTACGGTGATGTCGACCGTACATAAATGTACCTTTCGTGAAAATTTTACAAAAAATGAGTTAAATCAGACGCGCACGCATAGGATCGTGCGCTAAAAAAACGGGATTGTTCTGGCACGTAAATTAGTCTTACATGTACGGATATTCAAATTTCACGACGGCGTACGATTTTTAATATTTTGTAAGGATACATATATTAATGTACATAATCGTACGACGAATATTCCATTTTTGCTGTTCCCAAATTATCATAAACGCCGAAATTAGAATACACCTTTTAAAAAAAAAAAACTTAATTAGCGTCAATGACGGTATATTTACTTCCACACTATTTAAACTTTGACACTAATAACGATGCGCGGTGTACAGTACACCGCCAATCGCTATTAGAGTATATAACGCCAATTCGGTGCCCTTTTTTCAAAAAAAAAAACCTGAAATACAATTAATAACGCTATTTAAGTACGTGGACCATAATCTGCCACGTCTCAGGTACTAAATTAGAATCAATAACGCTAATTGTTTTTTGACGCTATTTAATCCTTGACTCTAATAGCGATTGGCGGTGTACTGTACAGTACACCTTGAATCGTTATTAGACTTATGTACTCTATATCGGCGCCCCAAAATTTTGACATTGATACCTTAAATAAAATAAACTACACTATTTAAGGACGTGGACCATAATCTGCCACGTTTCCGGCACTAAATTAGCATCAATGACACTAATTAATTTTTGACACTAATAATTTCTTCAGTCTAATAACGATTCACGGTGTACACCGTCAATCACTATTAGAGTATATAACGCCAATTCGGTGCCCTTTTTTCAAAAAAAAAAACCCGACATACAATCCATAATTTTATTTTTTCCATTATTCTAATTAGGTTTTTTTTTTCAATTAGCGTTGATAAGGAAAGTACACTGCGATGGAAATAGTGTGTCGTACGAAATGGTACTTTTTGAATTACAAAGGCATAAAAAGACACTTAACATTATTGCGCACTCATGTGAATGTGCACTGGAAGAAAGAGACGCAAACACGTCGACAAAAATCACGTTCCCATATGTTCGTCCGTCTACCGTGTGAACAGCGCGACGGCGTACGAATTGTCAGATTTTTTACGGGTACACAGATTACTGTAGACATCGAAAGGGCGGGTATTTATTATTCAGGACAACCCAAATAACAGTTAGGGATTAATTAGTATATATATATTTTTTTTCAAAAAAAAAATTCCCGATTAGTGTTAATAACACTAATTTCTTTTTACGCTATTTATTCCTTTAGTCTAATAGCGATTGACGGTGTAGTGTACTGAACCGAGCGATTTTCGACCTTCGGAGGCCGTGTGGAGGTGTGCAGGTCTCCGGTGAAGCGGCCACAACGCCCCCCCTCCAATTTCGGGATACGACGCCTCACTGCGCGCGGACGTTTTCACAACCCAAAATTGACGGACGTCAAACACTAAACACGAAAATTTTAACGTGCCCCTTTGTGTTTTATTTCGACATTCGCGCTCGGTTTTGCTTTTGGACCGTGTAACGGACACGCTTTTAACTGAACGTCAACACATATTGTTTTTCTCTTCCCCCCCCCCCCCCCCCAAGAAACGTGGCAGATTATGGTCCACGTCCTAAAATAGTGTAATTTATCATATTTAAGGTATCAATGTCAAAATTTTGGGGTGCCGATATAGCGTACATAAGGCTAATAACGATTGACGGTGTACAATACACCACCAATCGCTATTAGAGTAAATAAAACTAATTCGGTGCCCTTTTTCAAAAAAAAAACTTGAAATACAATCCATAATTCTATTTATTCCATTATTCTAATTAGGGTTTTTTTTTCAATTAGCGTAAATAGTGGAAGTACACTGCGATGGAAATAGTGTGGCGTACGGACAGGGTTTCTCCGTACGAAATGGTACTTTTTGAATTACAAAGGCATAAAAAGACACTTAACATTATTGCGCACACATGTGAATGGAATAGTGAGACCTTTATTGCAAAAATTACGATAGTAAAACCATCTGAGTACAAAAGGGGTAAAACGAAAAAACAAAGCTTTTGGAGACTACAAGAGTCACAAGAAAGTAGGCAACGCCTAAAAACTGAAATGAAACAGAACAATAGTAACAAGAGCAAAGAACCAAGACAAAACAATACTAGAGTTAGACCGCTTACAAAAGGAAAAAACCTAGACTAGTTTATCCATAAACAAACTAGGGTCCACAACCACGGAGATCATGGATGTGAACCGCGTCCCTTGGTGGAAGGTCGGGAAGACCACGCCTGTCATCAGCTAGTGTGCTACGGCGAAGGAGAGCCGAGGCTTGCGCCCACTGAAGTGCAATTAAGACACGTTGACGATAAAACGCAACCAAGAGACACAGTGGAGGACTCCCCATACCCCGAGATTCAAACGTTTGTCGTGCACACAGACGAAGAAATTCATCGAAAGATGTAGAAATTAATGGTTTTTAGTATTTTCTAGGTCTGAATAGAAATAAAGAAGCCAAGGCAGTCTACCTCTAACTTCTCTCTCCAACTCTCAAACTTGTCACAGTCACTGAGAAATTGGAGAGGAAGTCAGAGCCATGGCTACCTAGGCTATTCTGAGGTTTACGGGAAATTTATATTGGTTAGGGGATTAATTACTAAAAGGTATATGCCTGCGACAGGATTTGATCCTGGTACCTGCCGGCCGACAGAGAGTAGATAGCCGGTAGCCTTAGCCGTTAAGTCTAGAAGTAGTGTTACATAGTATATAGTACGATAATTATTTATACATTTACACGTGGGATAAATCATTTAACTATAACAGTTAACGGGATACATAGATATGGTAGTGTAAAAGTACGAATTGCGGTACGGATAAGAAATCAATACCGCGCATTGATTTCGTAAGCGAAACAAATACCGCGCATGTATTTATTACGGCTACGATCAAATGCGAGTTTAATCGGACGACCGGAATTAGCGCCGAGAACGCAGAAGCCAAATGCGGCGGTTTGTGGGCATCGCCATATCGGATGACACGTGGCGATGCTACATTGGAGCGCGGCATCTCCGAGGATTAAAGGAGCGAATCCGGACATTCCACGTGTGGACATTTAGGCCATGTCGTACAATGTCGGTACATAAAGTACACCGGCAGCTGTACTTTTGCGTACGGAACTGTATTATGATTGGTTCCGTACATCAGTAGATAGAGTCTGTGAGAGAGATAGGACTTAGAAAAAAAATTAGAAGATAGGACCCTGTCTCCCAAAGAGCTTTTGTACAAAAGGTCAACTTTGACCCTCCATAACTTACAGCCCAGGGGAGCAAATTCAGATATTCTTTTTGCTATCGACTCAAGGGATTCTTGCCTTCACAAAGGTGCACGTGGTCAGAGTATTTGTCTGCCAGGGTGGCAGTTATTTTTGCTTAAACACAAAGGGGTCAGGATTATCCTAGAGGCTTCTTGGAAGCTGTCCACTCTAAGGACTTATAGAGGTCTCAGAGTTTCAGGTTATGGGCCCACCCTCTAGGGTACCAATCTTTAATGGAACTGGCTTCATATACTGGGAAAGTATGATGATAGGAGCTCTATGCGAAAAAAGGTTTTGGGGGATAGTGAGTGGACGATTGGGGCGTCCATCAAGTCTTGGAATTCCTCCAGGGTTTGGAGGAAGCAGATTCACCAGGAAAGAGGATTCACCTTCAACGGAGGAAACAAAGGAAGGAGAGGTGGTGGACAAAGGAAAGGAGAAGGAGGCGACCACACCAATAGCAACTGGTTCGACGTTCATGTCACCTATTCCGAGGAACGAGGAGAATGATACTGAAACCTGGGACTTCAACAATATGGCGGCAAAGCACTTCATCCTACGCCATCTCACTCAAGGACTTGCATGTCCTCATTTGCAGGTAGAAAGGGCATCCGATCTTTGGATGGCTCTCATAGAGATGTACCGAAGTGGTACGATTCAACAACAACAGTTGGCTGATCAGAAAGTTAAGGAGTATGTATACAAAGGGGGAAATATGTTCGATTTTTGCAATGAGCTTGCCACACTCTTCATGGAGCTAGAGAGTGCGGGAAAAGATTTTAGTGAAAAAGAAAAGGTTAACTGTTTACTGATGAAGTTACCTGATGAGTTCGAGAACATAGTCAACCGTGTGCAGGACTTGCTTGACTCAAGGTGGATATGGAACTCAGTGGTAGGGATGATTCTCGTTCGAGAGAATACGATTGAGATCCGAAGGGGAGGAAAGAGTGGCCAAGCCTTGGCAATAGCGACCGATTAGAGGAACAAGGATTCCCAAAAACCAGTCGGAAACTATGGGGGTAGGGAGCAGAAAAAACAGGTTGACGAGTTCGAACCAAGGGCTCCCAAAGGGTTATGTCATTTTTGTAAGAAACCGGGCACTATATGGCAGAGTGCACTAAGCTAACCGAGCTTCGGTTAAAGGAGGGGCAGACCGGTGGAACCCCGAGAGGAAAGAAAAAGGCCCTTGTCACACAGGTACTTGAGGCGGAATCCGAGGACGAGGACGATGAGCTCCTTTTGGATGAGGAGTTGGAGGCGAACACTGAGGTTGAAATTCCACGAAGGAAGAAATGTGCTTACGGTGGATTGAAAGGTGAAGCAGGCTTGATTATAGATTCAGGTGCCTCAATGCACATGTGTAAGGATAGGCACCTGTTCACTAAGATAAGAAAGATTCCCACCGTAGAGATAGAGTACGGGGATGGGAGGATATTCACCACTACTCTTGTAGGATCAGTAGATTTGAAAGTGTTAGTAGAAGGAAAGACATACATATTAACATTCTCCGATGTATTGTTTATTCCGGAGCTGAACAAAAACCTTATCTCTACATCAGTATTGGATGATAAGGGTTTTTTCACTAGCACTAGGGAAGGAGTCTTTACTGCTAGTTTTGAGGAGGATGTCTATTTCATTGCTGAGAAAGGTAGCCATGGGATGTTTAGGTTGATCTTAAGTAATGACATAAAGAAACTTTATTATGCTGGTGTTCATGATATTATGATGTGGCATAAGAGACTTGGGCATGTGAATCTAGATGAGTTAAGAGAGATGAAAAAGATCGGAGTGGTGGAAGGGATTCAGTTCAGTGAGAGTGATGATATAAGTGATTGTAGTGGGTGTGCTCAAGGTAAAACACACAGATTACCCTTTCCTAAAACAACCACCTATAAAGGAGAAAAACTTCTAGATCTAGTACACACAGATATTTGGGGACCGGCTAAAGTGCCCTCACCGGGGGGGAAGAGATTTATGATGACTATAACTGATGATTGGTCTCGGTATTCCCGGGTGTATTTTTTGAAAAGCAAGTCAGAAGCTGAGGATTGTTTTAGACAATATAAAGCATGGAGCGAAAAATTCCATGAAACTCGAATCAAGAGAGTAAAGAGTGACAATGGTGGAGAGTATACTTCTAACCAGTTTGAGGATTTTCTGAGGGAAGATAGGATCCAACACCAAAAGACAGTTCCAAAAAATCCTGAACAGAATGGGGTAGCTGAAAGGTTAAATAGAACACTAAGTGATAGTGCTAGAAGTATGTTGTCAGATAAAAAGATAGGAAAAAGATTTTGGGCAGAAGCAATGAACTGTGTTAATTATCTCAAAAATAGAGTTCTTACTTCAGCTATAAAAGATTAAACACCTTATGAGAGATGGACAGGCCGAAAACCAGACATATCTCACTTAAAGGTTTTCTGCAGTCAAGTATTCAGTCTAGATACAGATCGGTCTAATTGGAAGCTAGATCCTAAAGGAAAACCGGGATACTTATTAGGGTATGATGAAGATGTTAAAGGATATAGAGTTTATGATTTAAAAAGGGAATATATAATCTTAGTAAAACATCTAGTAGTTATGGATGAAGGAAAGTCTGTGGATCCCTTCAAATATACGAAGTCAGTAAAAATCAGATTTGAGTCAAGAAATTCTGATGACTTTGAGCTTCCTAACTATCCACGTTTTAGAGACGATGACATTCTTGCAGGTACAAATCAGACCGAAAAGGACTCGGCTGTGGAAACTCTAGTGACAACTCTACCCGAAGCGGAAGACGTGGTGGAAATTGATTCAGAATCAAGGGATAGGGGAGAAACCGAGTTTGTTCGAAAGAATCCACGAGAACCATCTATTCCCGCCTCAAATTTTGAGGGGGGAAGGAGAAGTAGTAAAAGACTGCAAGAAAAACAGGTTAATAACAAGGTAACTAAACTATCTCATCAAGATGAACCTCAAACTTATGGAGAGGCGATGACTTGTCTAGAAAGAAATTGGTGGAAGACAGCCATCAATGAAGAGATGGCCTCAATTATGGCAGCCGATACTTGGGATCTGGTGGATTGTCCACCTAACCGAAAACCAATCGGTTGTAAGTGGGTTTTCAAATTAAAACTGAACCCAGATAACACAATCGAGCGCTACAAGGCCCGACTAGTGGCAAAGGGATTTACACAAAAGGAGGGAATTGACTACGAGGAAACCTTTGCCCCGGTGGTCAGATTTCCCTCCGTCCGCATACTTCTCAGCCTGGCAGCAGCGGAAGACATGGAAGTGCACCAGATGGACATCAAAACAGCCTTTTTGCATGGAGAATTGGAAGAGGAGATCTTCATGCGACAATCCGAAGGGTTTGTGGAAGAAGGAGAGGAGGGTAAGGTATGCCGGTTGATTAAATCTCTTTATGGTTTGAAACAGGTGCCTCGACAATGGAATAAGAAGCTTGATGAGTTTCTTACCGGTTTGGGATATATCCGGATCAGCTCAGATCACTCAATCTATGTTTTCGAAGATGAGGAAGGTTTTATATTTATTGCAATTTATGTTGATGATTTGCTTGTTTTAAGTAAATCAATGGAAAAAATTAATAAACTGAAAACCGATCTTAAGGGGAGATTTGAAATGAAGGATATGGGGGAAGCAAAATATATTTTGGGAATTCAAGTAGAGAGAGACCGAAAAAGAAAAATTATAAGATTGACTCAAAAAGAAGCAATAGGGAACAAGCTTGAAAAATTTCAAATGGATAAAGCTAATAGTTGTACAACTCCAATGGAATTGAAGAAGGGAAGTGAGGGGAGTGAGGAAGAAGGAGTCATAGTCTTAGACGAGGAATTATCTCTTGATGAACAGAAGTTCATGCAGACTATTCCTTACAGGCAAGTAGTGGGAAGTCTAATCTATTTTATGAATTGTACCCGGCCGGATTTAGCTGCAGCTGTAGGAGTGCTGAGTAGAAGTCTAAATTCTCCCACTAAGAGGGATTGGGAGGCAGCTAAGAGAGTCCTTAGATACTTGATAGGAACTAGGGATCTATGGTTGCATTTGGTTGGGGAGAATACTGACATCACTACTTGGAGTGATGCTAGTTATGGTAGGAGATGCATTTCTGTATATGTATTATATGTGGGTGATGGGGCTTGCTGTTGGAGTAGCAAACAGCAAAAGGTTATTGCTCAGTCCACCATGGAGGTTGAGTATATGGCCTCTTGCTCTGCTGTAAAAGAATTGATGTGGGTCAAGTCTTTACTTGGTGAACTTGGTCATCTTAAGAGTGGTGTGCAGAAAATATTTTGTGATAATCAGGCAGCAATAGCTATTTCTGCCAATCCTAAACATCATTTTAAAGCCAAACACATGGACATCAGACTCAGCTTTGTTAGAGAGAAAGTAGAAAACAAAATAATCAGTTTAGAGTACCGACCAGATAGTGAGATGGTAGCAGATATGATGACCAAACCTGTGCCTTCCCCTAAGTTAATTTTGTGCAGGGAGAAGTGTGGTCTGAAATTAAAGATTGACTAGAAAATAAAGGGAGTGTAGAAATTAATGGTTTTTAGTATTTTATAGGTCTGAATAGAAATAATGAAGCCGAGGCTGTCTACCTCTAACTTCTCTTTCCAACTCTCAAACTTGTCACATTCACTGAGAAATTGGAGAGGAAGCTAGAGCCATGGCTACCTAGGCTATCCTGAGGTTTACGGGAAATTTATATTAGTTAGGGGATTAATTACTAAAAGGTATATGCCGGCGACAGGATTTGATCCTGGTACCTGCCGGCCAACAGAGAGTAGATAGCCGGTAGCCTTAGCCGTTAAGTCTAGAAGTAGTGTTACATAGTATATAGTACGATAATTATTTATACATTTACACGTGGGATAAATCATTTAACTATAACAGTTAACGAGATACATAGATATGGTAGTGTAAAAGTACGAATTGCGGTACGGATAAGAAATCAATACCGCGCATTGATTTCGTAAGCGAAACAAATACCGCGCATGTATTTATTACGGCTACGATCAAATGCGAGTTTAATCGGACGACCGGAATTAGCGCCGAGATCGCGGAAGCCAAATGCGGCGGTTTGTGGGCATCGCCATATCGGATGACACGTGGCGATGCTACATTGGAGCGCGGCATCTCCGAGGATTAAAGGAGCGAATCCGGACATTCCACGTGTGGACATTTAAGCCATGTCATACAATGTCCGTACATAAAGTACACTGGCAGTTGTACTTTTGCGTACGGAACTCAATTCTGATTGGTTCCGTACATCAGTAGATAGAGTCTGTGAGAGAGATAGGACTTAGAAAAAAAATTAGAAGATAGGACCCTCTCTCCCAAAGAGCTTCTGTACAAAAGGTCAACTTTGACCCTCCATAACTTACTGTTCAGGGGAGCAAATTCAGAAATTCTTTTTGCTATCGACTCAGAGGAGTCTTCCCTTCACAGGGGTGCAGGTGGTCAGAGTATTTGTCTGCCAGGGTGGCAGTTATTTTTGCTTAAACACAAAGGGGTCAGGATTATCCTAGAGGCTTCTTGGAAACTGTCCACCTGAGGACTTATGGAGGTCTCAGAGTTTCAAAAGACTTGTCCAAAGAACCAAAAATCTCAACTGCAAAAAGAACAAACTAGTCCAACGGGTCGCGGTGAGCGTAGTCTTTTTCCTTTGAAGTTGCTACGTCACGAGCCGCCACAGCAGTATGCGAAGCCGCGCGAGATGAAATGTGTGACCCAGTCGGATCCACATCGCCAAGCGTCCTCCCAGCACCATGAAGGAAAACCAAGTCAACCCGAGGGCTCCGACAACCCTTGTATTGGGGTCGAGGTGGAAGAATATGAGAAACCTCACGTTTGACTGTTCATCTCGCCTCGGCGCCAATGGCACCAATTGCATCTCGCACCAAATCATGGACGACAGTCCGTTCCCCCCCATGCGAGCAACGAAGCAAATGGATTCCTTCAACATCAATGGTTTGATTGCAAACGCACCGAGGCCCCCCTAAAAGCGGAGGGTGAAGCAAACCCAACCGCAAACGTAGAGCAGAAGTAAACTGGTCCGGTGATAGACAGATTGTCGAAAAGGTTGGTGTCGATTGTAGCCATGCACCAACTCCAGGTCCAGAACACGAACGTAAACAAGCAAGAGCTTCAGCAGAAGGTAGCGCCTCCAAGAGGTTTGCAAATCAGCGACGACCGTTTGCTCAGATATGCGTTGTTGAAGTTCGAAGTTAATGTCGGCCATGAGAGATTGGAAAGGTGGAACCTAGTTTTGAGCGTCAGGGGGTAATAGCGCACGAGCTGAAAGGAGAGCTTGTTGAAATGGAAATTGCCCATCCACCACCTTAGAGACACCTTGCGCCAAAATAGGAACTTCATCCACATTGAAACGAGAAGTGATGGTAGGAACCACCAAGGCCCAACTACCCAGGTATGCTGCTGGCGCAACTTTGGCCATGGAAATCAAACCTAACCCGCCGTTAGAAATTGGGAGGTTGGCTTGTTAACGAGTGAGTGGCCCCTCCGGACGATAAAAAATCCCATAGCCAATAAAGTGGTGAAGCACACCCAAAAGAGTGTCATCAAAATCCTTAAGGGAGGACAAAAAAGAAGTCGTGGGTGGTAAAGTCCGCGCAAGACAAAGAGGGCGCTGAGCAAAACAACGGATCAAGATCGAAAACGCCACTTGTGAGTCCGGCAGTTTAGGGAGGTCGTCGCTATGAGAAAGGTCCTCCAACAGCGCATCCTGAACGACCTGGTTGGTAAAAGAATGAGCACCAATAAGACAACCTAAAGCCTTTATACCCTCATCTAGAGATGCAAGACGAAAACCAATTGGGAGCGGGCAATCCGACGGCAAGCCTCGTGAGCACCAAACCACACACTTAGATGGTTAAACTGAGAGCCCGATTCGATGAAGTTGATACGCAAAATGAGAGAAAGCAAGAAGAACTTGATCTGGCGGACCCACGATATGCGTGTCATCTGTAATAGAAGGGTATAAACAACCAGGGAAGGCTGTAGCTGACGCTCGTAATGCGCGAAAATGGGCCAAAGCAAAAATAGGTGCCCCTAAAGGATCACCTTGGCGTGTGCCGGTTGCGCACTCTAGAGTGGTAACATCACCCAAAGGACCCCCAATAGGAAAAAGTAACGAGCTGGGGCGAGCATAGAAATCCCAAACAAAACGAAACAATTGGTTGATAGGTGAAGGTGCATGTCGTAGCTCTCGGAAAATAAAATTACGATTAATGGTATTGAAGGCGTTAGCCACATCCACTTGAAGAACCACCCAATTTGGATGAAGATCTAAACAGTTCGCAAACCATGGACAACCGCCTCACAACCCCTTTTCGTAGCGACACCAAATTGATGATGCAAAAAATGGTCGTGAAACGCTCCTTGGAGTTTAATGCAAATAGCACGGGCCACCAAGCGGTATAATTAATCACCAATAGCGATTGGACGGATCCCCCCAATAGGCTTAAAAACAACCACAAGTTAAACGGTAGAAAGAAGGAGTACAACACTATGGGGAACGTGTCCACGAGCCACCTCAGAGGCTTCCTTAAAAAAGAGGTCGAAACCTTGGGAACGGGTCTTAAGAAGAAAGATATCACGAAGTAACTCATATACCATCCCAAAGGGACATCGCGGCGAAAGGTGAGGGGACTTGATGAGCGCCTTGGTAAAGGCTTCACGATCGAAATCAAATGATTCAAGAGGATCATGCCCTTCAACGAAGAAGAAGATATCGTTAGGTGCAAGAGGGTGGAGCAAACGCAATGCGTCAACAGTTGCCTCCAAAGATGGAGAAGGTGTGAAAGGTCGAAGAGCTCGCGCAGCCCGAGAAAATTCCCTTGAACGACCAAGAAGTATAGCTCGGTGGAGTTTAGTGGTAGAACGCGGTAATGGGGCGCGACGTGGTGGAGGTGAGACAGATTGGCCAATACACGATCTTTGTGTTCTTGTTATAAAGACTCCCAATCGCCACGCAGAAAACGTTGACACCGAGCCCTTGTCGCACGAGCTCCACTAGCTCCCCCTCGGGGTGGCAAAATTAGAACCCAAAGCCGAAAAATGAATAGAAGGTGCCACGTGGCTTCATTTGAAACATCGTTAGCGAATAAATCCAAAAGAAGTCGCAAAGCCGTTTGAATAGATTCTCAAAGATGATGGGGAATACGGGTGTAAAGACGCGGACGCGGGTAACCCAAGTGATAGCTCGCAAAAACGTCAAGGCGACGAACAAACTGCCAATTAGACGGAGATGGGTGACGACGAAGAAGAGGGTGCATAGGATGTTCTAGAGAACAAGAGGGGATATTGGCCTTGGTCCTCGGGCATGCTTTTGAATGTCGTGTGACACCCGCCCCTGCGGCATATAACTTGCCACACCCAGGGCAAGGGACTCAAGAAGGCCTCGTGTTGGGGACGTGAGTTAATGTCGTTTCCCCAACGAGAGGTGTCGGAGATAAAGGGGTCGAAGGTGAATGAGTTGATGTTTGGCTTGATGGACCCTCATTTGGGACAAATGGATAACCAAGAGGAGGCGGGGGTTGTGATGATAGCATTGGTGAAAGAGAGGTAGAAAGTGGAAGGTGGGATTGTGCCCGAAGCTGTGTAGGGCGATAACGGCTAGTGTGGGGAAGGGAATGTGCATGTTATATGGAAACAGATGGAAAAGGATTAAGAGTTGTTGCGGGTGGAGGGTTGACGGCCCCATGTGTGGTTGAGTTAGTGGTAGCGGATGAAGTTTTGGAAGGGTCTTTATACAAGTAGAATGTTGGCAAATGACCTAATGAAAGGGAAGACAAGTGAGGGAGAGGCTCAGCCTAGGAGTTTGGCATGAGTGGGGGAGGGGGCTCAACTGACTCGCCGAGTCGAGGTCGCGCGCGATCAAAAGTAGAGGGAGACGGTGATCGAGACGCACACCGCTTTTGAGGGGCCATGGAGGACGAGATCTAGGGTAATAGAGGATGAAAAACTCCAATGAAGAAGGGTTAGCAAAGAGCCATGGTCGAATTAAGTAGGCTTAACAAGGAGCAATGGTCGAGGTTGCCGGAAGGTCGTAGATGAAAAAGCAGTTCTCCACAAAACGAGTTGATGTTGACGGATGGAATTAGCAATTGCAGAATTATAGATGGTTGATTGATGGCACGCCAAATTGGGCTGCAAACGTGGTCAAAGATGGGCACAAAAGCAAGAAAGGAAAACGATTGAAATTGGCAGATCCAACCAGTAAAAACGAGAAAATGGACGTTGCTGATTTTTCCACTAATATAAAGGTCTTGAAAAATTATTTCTTTAGAGTACCCCCACGCCAAATTTGGCGCCGGATACATGAAGAGAAGGGCAGCAAACCCTAGTAGGAGCGATGGTAAAGGAAAGGCCTCCGGGTAAGAAGCAATTCTTAGCAACGTTAGCTTAAATTGACGGAAGAGTTGCTCAACTGAAATTGACGAATGAAGACAGTAAGGGCCAAAATCTTGATGGCTAGCTATAGGCACACCAAATTAGGCGGCAAAGAGGATAAGAGTTGGTCGTAAAAGGAACAAAAAAATTGGCCGAAATTGACAGTCCCGATTAAGAGAAAACGAATAAAAAAGAATGTCGTTGATTTGTCCACTGATGGAAAGGTTGTTGAAAATACTTTCTGTGGAGCCCTCGTACTCCAATTTGGCGCCGGATACACGAAGAGAAGCGAGAAAAACCCTAACAAGAAGCCATGGCCGAAGCTTCTAGAAGGCCGCCGGCTTTTTCATATTTACAAAAATGTAAGTATGGGACGCTCTTCAAAGTAGTACGGTGAATCTTCACTACAGTCCAAATACTTTATCAAAGTACCGATTACATGGGGACACCCCTTTAATTTTGCGACTGGATGTACCAATACAACTTCAGATATTGTGTTTTTGGAATCTTTGACTGCTCGCCGTCAGAACATGAACCTACGTGCATTAAATTGTAAGAAAGGACGCACGCGATAGATTCCATTGCTGACACGACCTGATGGAGAAGTGAACGAAGTATTAGGGTACGTCCCTATTATTTTTAGAAAGCTTTAGTCCTCTTTATGCCTCAGCTGTGAGAGAGAGCTGTTCAGGACTTAAGCTATTTTTGGTTGAGTTCGGTTCAGTACTTACCGAAATTAGTGTGACAGTGAAGTTGGGAGTTCAAAAACTAAAAAAAAAAATTAGAGTAATGAACGCTAATTTATGTGATAGAGTTGTTTCAACTATGAAGTTTACTCTAATTTATTTAAGTACTCTAATTTGGCACGCTAATATCTCTACTATAAATAAGGTATTCGTACAAAATTTGCCAAAACGTACAGTTTATCGTCACTATGACGTTTGCAATACGCAGTTTGTTAAAACGCAGTTACATGTAACGGCATGTATTAAATCATTATTTGTTTTTTTTTTACTTAATAAAGTACAATTTTGCACGGTCGGAGGTCGTCCGTACTCCAAATTATTTAAAACAAAGCTATATAAAAATAAAAAACGCTAATTAAACTTTACCTTAAATAGAATAATAAAAAAATTAGAATCATTTACTCTATTTCATGTGATAGAGTCGAAATTTCGAGCGATAGTGCCTTTTCAACTATGAAGTTTACTCTAATTTATTTAAGTACTCTATATCGGGTTATTTCGGCAATAATTATCCGCGCTGAAGTTATGAACACTAAATTACGTAGATGTACAAAATATGTTTGTCCGTATAGTTTTGACGTCATTATGACGTTGGTATTATTTGTCGCCCTGAATGTGAAGTAAAGTTCACACTGACGACAATGTTGTCGACAGACGAGAGTTATGCAAACGGCTTTTTTTCGATGTGATTAATTTTTCGTTTAGTGCGATTTCACGTGCGAGCGCGATTCTATTAAATCAGTATTTGTACCTTTTTACTTAAAAAAGTACAGTTTTGCACGGTCGAATGTCTTTCGTACTCCACACTATTTAAAATGAGCCTCTATTACAATTTTTAACGCTAATTAAACTTACCTAAATTAGAATAAAGAAAAAAATAGAATCATTTACTCTATTTGAATGTCATAGAGTCGAAATTTCGAGCGACCGAATTAGAGTAACTTACTCTAATTACGATTCGCGGTGTACAGCATGCGTTGACGACTTGACGCACATGGCCCATGGGTATTTTACAACTTTATGGGTCCAGTACGGAGACACCGCATATAGCAATGTAATTGTTTTTGCACATTTGAACTACGATTTACGGGTTTCCTTGAAATGTGCGCGGCTCTTTAGGTTCTCATTATTGTCGTGACGACGTGGCCGAATCGCATACGAATACTCCCCCCGCTTGCTTGCGAGCCTTTGTTCGAACTCAAAACATCGCACGAACGAAGAGTTTTCGAAACGTTTGAGCTGAAATGTACGAAGGCTCAAAAGTACGAATGTTAGGATGACACCACTACGAGATCGATGACGTTGTTCTGAACTGTTTGAGAGTCACCTGTTGCAACTACAGTACACCGCGAATCGTATTTAGAGTAAATTACTCTAATTCGGTCGCTTGAGATTTCGACTCTATCACATCAAATAGAGTAATCGATTCTAATTTTTTCATTATTCTAATTTAGGTGAGGTTTAACTAGCGTAAAAAATTATAATATAGGTTATTTTAAATAGTGTGGAGTACGAACGACGTCTGACCGTGCAAAACTGTACTTTTATAAGTAAAAAAGTACAAATAATGATTTAATAGAATCGCGCTCGCACGTGAAATCGCACTAAACAAAAAAATCAATCACATCGAAAAAAAGTCGTTCGCATAACTCTCGTCCGTCGACAGCATCGTCGTCAGTGTGAACATTAACTGACATTCAATGCGACAAATATTATTAGCGTCATAATGACGTCTATACTACACCGGACTGACACATTTTGTACATCTATGTAATTTAGTGTTCATAATTATCGCGCACATAATTATCGCGCACATAATTATCGCCGACATAACCTTATATAGAATAACTAAATAAATTAGAGTAAACTTCATAGATGAAAAAGCTCTATCACATAAATTAGCGTCAATTACTTTATTTTTTTTTTTTGTTTTTTTCCTCTAATTTTTTCATTACTCTAATTACGATTCGCGGTGTACTGTACAGTACAGTACAGGTAAGAATTGTAGCGTCACAGCTAAGATTATGACCATTGGATGATGTATCGGGGAATCGGGATCGCAAATGGGTAGCGGCCCATGCCCATGAAACAGAATCGCAATCGGGTACCCGAATCCGTACCCGACCGTCACCCAACCGCCAGCTTCGGATCCGGAACGGATTCGGGTGCCAAATTTTGGGGGCCGGTCGGATTGGGGCGGGTGATTCACAAAAAAAACAAAATCGGGTACGGTCGGGTAAGCAAAAAAAGAAAAAAAATGAAGGTTTTGTACTGTCCATACTATCCAACATTATTGTCTTTTCTACTCTTGGTATCGTGGAAGATGGTATGAGGGAGATGTAACATTATTTTTGTACATATTCGGGTACGGGCGGGTACGGGTAGTCGCGAAAAATCAAGTTTCGGTTAACTTTTATTTTTGGAAACGTGTATCGGGTAACGGTTAACAAATTTAAGAGCGTGACATAACCTGGTCGGGTATCGGGTGTTCAGATTTTGAAGAAAAAAAAATGTCGGTTTCGGGTATCTAAAATTTTGACTTTTGCGACCCGTGCCATGAGATTGTTTTTATATAATGATCCCCAAGTCCCTTTTTTTTACTCCCTTTGTACCTCGATGGTTTTTCTATCCCACTTTATGTAATAAAGTTTTTACTCTTTATCTCGGACAGTAATATATTTGCTTCCAGTTAATTAAGAAGCGAAGAACAACAACTGGAATAAGCTATGAAAATGTATCTGAAACTGAACTGTAACTGAAATCGAATTGCAACTGAATCTGAGCTTTGAAAATAGAGACTGGAGTTGGATGTTGAACTGGTATGAAGATTGTGTATTATAGAATATGACGAGCCAGAGGATCTTGAATTGAAACTGGAACTGAAATTTGAACCTAAGTTTGAGCTACAGTTGAATCTGAATCTAATTGTTTAAGAAAACATATAGATATCTCTGTAAGGAGAGTTGATGATGTATAGCCAGAGACACTGAAACCGAAATTTGAAACTGGAGTTGAAATTGAAAACTCATCCAATTGGAAGTGGAACTAAAACTGCAAAACCAAAACGGGAAAACTGGAAAAATAAAACTAAAAAAATGGAAAACTGGAACAGTTTCTAAATCTGGAATTGTGTGTTACAGAAACCAAGATGGCAACCAGCCTCGATCGACAATGTGACAAAAGAGGAAGTAAATTTGATATTCGGATCGGATGATAACGAGCCTGGGTTGCCCGTTTAGGTCCATTGTAATTGTATTTTTTTCTAGACCAGTAACCTATTCCATTCTTTGAGGTAGTGATTTGAGCCCAGTGAGAAACAGAGGAAATGTAAATGTTGATTGGTTTTGGTTTTTGGTTGTGTACGAAAACTTGTTCGGCTATTTGAATTTATAGTGAGAGGTGAAATAGGAGGTCGAAGGCAGGCAAGTTATTTTAAGTCCTTTCTGAAAATTATTGACTGAGGACGTACTCCCAACTATTGACTAAGTACGTGCTCTACATACTCCAAACCAAGATTGTACAAAAAGGAAAACCATGATAAAATATATATTCCCTGTCGAAATCAATGGCGATGTAGTTTGAAGAGAGCATACATGATCAAAAAAATAAAGCTGCACTGTACTTAACCAGTGCAAATTACACTGCATATCGATTGAAGTTTTTTATTGCGCTGTTAAAACATCTTGTGCACACTTGTTATATTTTTGATAGGAGACTGTCGATAGGAAGTTGTGAATCCTACCGCTGAAACTTTATCGTTGGATTAGAAATCTCATAAGTGTTCCTCTTAAGTTGCGGGAAAAACATTAATACTTTATAAGCAGTAACTTACGTAACGTCTTAGTGTACGGACGGACAGACACAACCAACTGTGTAAAACTTGCAGAGACCATAATGGACAAAAAAGACCTTCTGCAATTCCGTACATTTTACAGACTCACACTCCCTCGTCGCAATTTATTTACGTTCCCTACAGGACCTGTGTAGTACACCTCAAGCTTTCAATTCGAGACCGTCAGGCATAAGGCGTTAATCTTGCCCCTCAACTCGATAAGTGTGTACGGTGAAGGATGTTTTAAGTGGCTGAAACACATAAACACTAATAGGAAATAGCAGTTATTTAAGGAATTTTCGGCGTTTGAACATGTGAGAACAGGTTCGCGTGATTTTCTACCATATTTATCTTTGGGAATCAAAACCTTTTTGTGTCGACGAAATTCACTTTCGAGTGTCGACGCCTTTAGCTGACGCACTTTTTGTACGATTGTACAAAACAACGAGAAGTTTTCATACGGAATGACGCATTTCGTACACTACACTATTTAAAAACTGTATAAATTATAGTTATTAACGCTAATTCGACAGTACCTAAATTAACGTAAAAAACCATGTAGAGTAATTAATTATATTTTGGGTTCGAGGGTCGAAATTTGGGGGCACCGAATTAGCGTTATTAACGCTAATAGCGATTCAAGGTGTGGTTATCAAATTTTTGAGATTTATCGGGATCAATATAGAGTTTGAGACGCAATTTCACTACCAGAAGTGCGATATGTCTGCCTAAAATCCAGTCGATATATAGCAATAGCCAATAGGTATTATACCGCGAATCGCTATTAGTGTTAATATTTTTTTTGCCACTGGAAACATCTTTTCTCCGTACACACTTGTGCGATTTTCAATTTGAGACCGCCAATCGCAGCTGAGAATCTTAACTTTCAATCGACACCGTCAAATCCACAATCTGATGTGTGTACAAGAAAAGATGTTTTAAGTGGCGAAAAAATATTAACACTAATAGCTATTCGCGGTGTAGCAGTGACACTGATTCGGGCTCGACTCGGCTTACGTTCGGATTACGTATGACGCAAACTGAAAATATATATTCAATTTTGCAAACCAAACTGGAAAGTCCAGGTGGCAGAACCGAACGAGACACAATTTTAAAATGTGGTTTAAACGGTGAAAGCACCTCACCTGGTCTCCGTAGCCACACCTCTCCGGTTCACTTTGTTCATTCTCCCTCGCTTCAATACGCCAAGTACACCCCGCTACGTACCTGAATCAATCTGAATCAATCTGTACTTTCAGTGTTTTCTGGACGTCAAAACATCCGTACTTCTGTCTAAATTAGGGTTTTATGGGCATAACCGAACCGGTGGATTTCAAAATTGCATGAACCGAACCAACACAGTTTAAACCGTTATGGAATGTGGAAAACCAAACTTAGTTCAAAACAGTTTTGTCTCAGACCTAACGATCGCTGTACAACCTGTCATTATTAAGTTTAATAACACTTTTTTCGATTCAGGACTAGTCAAAAATCATAAAAAAAAATTATAAACACTATTTAAAGTATCGGGTAACGGTTAACAAATTTAAGAGCGTGACATAACCTGGTCGGGTATCGGGTGTTCAGATTTTGAAGAAAAAAAAATGTCGGTTTCGGGTATCTAAAATTTTGACTTTTGCGACCCGTGCCATGAGATTGTTTTTATATAATGATCCCCAAGTCCCTTTTTTTTACTCCCTTTTTACCTCGATGGTTTTTCTATCCCACTTTATGTAATAGGGAGTAAAAAAAAGGGACTTGGGGATCATTATATAAAAACAATCTCATGGCACGGGTCGCAAAAGTCAAAATTTTAGATACCCGAAACCGACATTTTTTTTTCTTCAAAATCTGAACACCCGATACCCGACCAGGTTATGTCACGCTCTTAAATTTGTTAACCGTTACCCGATACACGTTTCCAAAAATAAAAGTTAACCGAAACTTGATTTTTCGCGACTACCCGTACCCGCCCGTACCCGAATATGTACAAAAATAATGTTACATCTCCCTCATACCATCTTCCACGATACCAAGAGTAGAAAAGACAATAATGTTGGATAGTATGGACAGTACAAAACCTTCATTTTTTTTCTTTTTTTGCTTACCCGACCGTACCCGATTTTGTTTTTTTTGTGAATCACCCGCCCCAATCCGACCGGCCCCCAAAATTTGGCACCCGAATCCGTTCCGGATCCGAAGCTGGCGGTTGGGTGACGGTCGGGTACGGATTCGGGTACCCGATTGCGATTCTGTTTCATGGGCATGGGCCGCTACCCATTTGCGATCCCGATTCCCCGATACATCATCCAATGGTCATAATCTTAGCTGTGACGCTACAATTCTTACCTGTACTGTACTGTACAGTACACCGCGAATCGTAATTAGAGTAATGAAAAAATTAGAGGAAAAAAACAAAAAAAAAAAATAAAGTAATTGACGCTAATTTATGTGATAGAGCTTTTTCATCTATGAAGTTTACTCTAATTTATTTAGTTATTCTATATAAGGTTATGTCGGCGATAATTATGTGCGCGATAATTATGTGCGCGATAATTATGAACACTAAATTACATAGATGTACAAAATGTGTCAGTCCGGTATAGTATTGACGTCATTATGACGCTAATAATATTTGTCGCATTGAATGTCAGTTAATGTTCACACTGACGACGATGCTGTCGACGGACGAGAGTTATGCGAACGACTTTTTTTCGATGTGATTGATTTTTTTGTTTAGTGCGATTTCACGTGCGAGCGCGATTCTATTAAATCATTATTTGTACTTTTTTACTTATAAAAGTACAATTTTGCACGGTCAGACGTCGTTCGTACTCCACACTATTTAAAATAACCTATATTATAATTTTTTACGCTAGTTAAACCTCACCTAAATTAGAATAATGAAAAAATTAGAATCGATTACTCTATTTGATGTGATAGAGTCGAAATCTCAAGCGACCGAATTAGAGTAATTTACTCTAAATACGATTCGCGGTGTACTGTAGTTGCAACAGGTGACTCTCAAACAGTTCAGAACAACGTCATCGATCTCGTAGTGGTGTCATCCTAACATTCGTACTTTTGAGCCTTCGTACATTTCAGCTCAAACGTTTCGAAAACTCTTCGTTCGTGCGATGTTTTGAGTTCGAACAAAGGCTCGCAAGCAAGCGGGGGGAGTATTCGTATGCGATTCGGCCACGTCGTCACGACAATAATGAGAACCTAAAGAGCCGCGCACATTTCAAGGAAACCCGTAAATCGTAGTTCAAATGTGCAAAAACAATTACATTGCTATATGCGGTGTCTCCGTACTGGACCCATAAAGTTGTAAAATACCCATGGGCCATGTGCGTCAAGTCGTCAACGCATGCTGTACACCGCGAATCGTAATTAGAGTAAGTTACTCTAATTCGGTCGCTCGAAATTTCGACTCTATGACATTCAAATAGAGTAAATGATTCTATTTTTTTCTTTATTCTAATTTAGGTAAGTTTAATTAGCGTTAAAAATTGTAATAGAGGCTCATTTTAAATAGTGTGGAGTACGAAAGACATTCGACCGTGCAAAACTGTACTTTTTTAAGTAAAAAGGTACAAATACTGATTTAATAGAATCGCGCTCGCACGTGAAATCGCACTAAACGAAAAATTAATCACATCGAAAAAAAGCCGTTTGCATAACTCTCGTCTGTCGACAACATTGTCGTCAGTGTGAACTTTACTTCACATTCAGGGCGACAAATAATACCAACGTCATAATGACGTCAAAACTATACGGACAAACATATTTTGTACATCTACGTAATTTAGTGTTCATAACTTCAGCGCGGATAATTATTGCCGAAATAACCCGATATAGAGTACTTAAATAAATTAGAGTAAACTTCATAGTTGAAAAGGCACTATCGCTCGAAATTTCGACTCTATCACATGAAATAGAGTAAATGATTCTAATTTTTTTATTATTCTATTTAAGGTAAAGTTTAATTAGCGTTTTTTATTTTTATATAGCTTTGTTTTAAATAATTTGGAGTACGGACGACCTCCGACCGTGCAAAATTGTACTTTATTAAGTAAAAAAAAAACAAATAATGATTTAATACATGCCGTTACATGTAACTGCGTTTTAACAAACTGCGTATTGCAAACGTCATAGTGACGATAAACTGTACGTTTTGGCAAATTTTGTACGAATACCTTATTTATAGTAGAGATATTAGCGTGCCAAATTAGAGTACTTAAATAAATTAGAGTAAACTTCATAGTTGAAACAACTCTATCACATAAATTAGCGTTCATTACTCTAATTTTTTTTTTTAGTTTTTGTACTCTAATTTTTTCATTACTCTAATTACGATTCGCGGTGTACTGTATATCCCAAACCTTGCGCGAAACGGTGGAAAGTTACCAAGAAATTACACACGAATCGCGATTCAATTGAGTTGTGATGCTTCGCTCATACTCGCACGAAAATATGGTCTCTTCGCACTGAAAGGATGTAGCGTTTTCTTGCACGCTTGTTTATTTACCATGGACCCGTGCGCGGCAATTATTTTTACCATGTTTACTTATTTTCACAATAGGGTTATTTATAGCTCACCGTTTTTTGTTGTTTTTACTTTTTACATTTGTTTTATAATTTTAACTTTTATGGCTGGTTTTTTCACTTTTTGTTGGTGTGCGTAGGGCGCGGGAATGGGGGCTAAAGGCTTGTCCCCGTGTAACCGAAACGTTGAAACGTTTCTTTAGATTTTAGCGCCGATTTTACGGTAAACTTTTCAAAGTGTGCCTATGTCAATCGTTACTTGTGCGTTCATTACTTCGAATATGTGACAATTGTAAACGTCTACAAAATGTGCGATAGTCTACGAAACGAAATGTAGACGAGTACGAAACTACGAAACTTCCTAAAAACGGCGACGGTAACTACGAAACTTCCTAAAAACTCGACGGTTGTAGACGTTGAGGTTTTTGTGACGTTATAGATGTTTAGGGTTTTGTGACATAGCGAAGTCATGCTACCATGTGACGTCATTAGTACGTACATTTTCCACCATGGCTTTCCGATTTCGTTTTCTTATCTTTTATCACTCGATATGCCATCAAACTTAGACCAAAAATAAATAAAAAAAATAAAAAAAATATACCTTTCATTTGATACTATTATTGTTGCATCTCGTGTAAATATGAGAGAAACAGGAGTGGTCGAGTGAGAAAGAGGGGGAGAGATGAGGACGCCGAAAAGAATTTTCCAAAGGACCCATGAAGGAAGGTGGAGGTCCGCGACCCCTGCAAAATTGTTTTCGTACATGTTTGTCATTTTCTTATGTGCATGCGCGTGACGAGGAGTGAAAAAAATAGCGTGTACTTTCTTTTGTGCAAATTTGTTCGAAAACGTTTGACACGTGCAATCCCGGTTTTCTATTCGACAATAGGGTAGTATTTTGATTAAAATCAGGTCTCGATCTGATTCCAGTGCAAGTGAGTTTCAAATCAACCCACTCGAATCTTCGTCGTTGACGCAAAATCTAACATGGCGCTACACGACAACGAGCTTTACAACAAATATTAAAAAGACTTCAGTAACGTAAGATTTTTGAATGAAAAGTACTGCAACGAAACGGCTTTCGTGACGAATTTCCTTAGGGCGTGTCCCCATGTGTTCAAGTAAGGGTTTTTTTCCGTCGTTTTCACAAAAAATGAGCCTTCTAACGAGAAAATATTACGCCATACGAAAAATGGGTAAAAACACAAGTACATTTTGCGTCATGTTGGAACTTGAAAAGTACGGCAATTTGGCGTTATTATCATCGCGACCCACTTCCAGCTCATCTTCACACTTGCACTGTAATCAAATCGAGACCTGATATTAATCAAAATACTACCCTATTGTCGAATAGAAAACTGAGATTGCACGTGTCAAACGTTTTCAAAAAATATTGCACAAAAGAAAGTACACGCTATTTTTTCACTCCTCGTCACGCGCATGCACATAAGAAAATGACAAACATGTACGAAAACAAATTTGCAGGGATCGCGGAACTCCACCTTCCTTCATGGGTCCATTGCAAAATTTTACGGCGTCCTCATCTCTCCCCCTCTTTCTCACTCTACCACTCCTGTTTCTCTCATATTTACACGAGATGCATCAATAATAGTATCAAATGAAAGGTATATAATTTTTCTTTTTTTTATTTATTTTTGGTCTAAGTTTGATGGCATATCGAATGATAAAAGATAAGAAAACGAAATCGGAAAACCATGGCGGAAAATGTACGTACTGATGACGTCACATGGCAGCATGACTTCGCTATGTCACAAAACCCTGAACATCTACAACGTCACAAAAACCTCGACGCCTACAACCGTCGCCGTTTTTGTAGACGTCACCAATTTTAGGAAGTTTCGTAGTCGTCTACATTTCGTTTCGTAGACTGTCGCACATTTTGTAGACGTCTACAACTGTCACATATTCGAAGTAATGAACGCGCAAGTAACGATTGACATACGCACACTTTGAAAAGTACACCGTAAAATCTGCGCTAAAATCCAAAGTAACGTTTCAAAGTTTCGGTTACATGGGGACACGCCCTTAATTATACCGCCATTTAAAGAAAAATTAGCGTAAGCGATTATTTAGTGTTAATAAGGTTTCTATGTGTAACAGCGTCGAAAAAAAACGAAAAATTAAGGGTACGTCCTCATGTAAACGATACTTTGAAAAAGTATTTTGGAGTGTAGTGAAGTGTTCCATACTACTTTGAAAAGCGTCCCTATGTCCGAAAATGAAATCGAAACTTTGAAATGTGACGGTTGTAGACGTAGGTACAACTTTGTGACGGTTGACGACGACTACGAAATTGGTGACGCCAACAAAAACAGCGACGTCTAGATTTTTGTATTTTTGTGACATGGCAGATGTTTAGGGTTTTGTAACATTGTGACGTCACGCTCAATTGTGACGTCACAGATTCAAGAACTTTCGGCCATGGATACCCGATTTCGTTTTCTCTCATTTTTTCGCTCTACTTGCCATAAAAATATACATAAAGGTAGTCAAAAGAATTATTTTTCAAATATCTTACATTTCATACCAGTTTTATTGTGCCTCATTCTAAAAAGTGTGAGATAAAAGTGATAGTGTGAGAGGGAGAAGGGAGATGCTACGACGGCACAAAATTATGCAAAGGACCCATGAATGAAAGTGGAGGTCCCAGACCCCTGCAGATTTTTTTTCCGTACATGCAGGTGACGGGCAGGGAGAAAAATAACGAGTACTCTCCCTCGTCGCAAAAAATTTCCACTCGTGTGGCGCGTGCGTGGGTTATTTTTAATTCGTTGTTTGGGTGGTACTTTCCCTGAAATCATGTCGCGAGGTGATTTTTGATGAAGTTTTTTGACGGGCTGGATTCTCTTGCCCGGGGGTTGAAAAAAGGAAAACGCCAAAATGCGTTCACATGACGACAATCATCAAGTACATTCAAAGTATCGACTTGAAGTTTGCTGTACTTTTAAAGAATTGATTTTTTTGTACGGCTAAAGTTTTTCTCGTACGGAACTACGTTTTGGGTAAAAACAACATATTAAAGTTGATACTTTAATACATGGGGACGTACCCTAATAATACATCTGGCACTAACGCCAATTTGATTGTACTTTGTAGCGTGTGCGCTTAGTTGGCACCAATATTGTTTTAAATGTAAATGCGCTACAGTACTCGAAGTTTCGCACCAAAACAAACTTGTCGTACATAGCATTGTTCAAAAGTAGGCGTTTTTATGGTAGGCCTTTGGTCGGCGCCTTTATCGTAAGTTGTGTTATGGGCTTTTCATGCGATCTTCTTAGATTGCTACTTTGATCAACGACCGTCCGACCGTCCGAATTTGACGGTGAAAATAAAAACTTTTGGTCCGAATGGTTTAATTGGTCCAATTTTTGGACCGAATATTTTAATCGGTCCGAATCGATCTGAATACAATATGGGTCTTAAGGTCATATTGTATGTTTTGCGTTTAATAGGCATATTGTATGGGCCTACTTTCACCTACTTTTGAACTATGGTAGATAACACTAATTTTTCCAGCAGAATATAGAGTGGCTAAAACTAAATGAAAGTTTTCTAATGATTTTGGGCCAAAAAAAGTCGGTACAGAATTAGTGTTTTTAACGATAAAAACGATGGGTGGCGTAAAGTGTTATTACCCTTCACGTTCCCATGTTACGAATCAAACCTATTTAAAATTGAAATTGAGAATCCCCGTAATCGTCTAGAAAATGACAGGAAGTAGGGCTTAATAATTTTGCTCGCTATTATGACTTCAACTATTTGTTTTTTGGCGGTGCTAAATAGGGCTATGAAAGAGTGGGTATTTTTGGTTTTAAGTTGTTTGGTGTTACATCAATTAACCCCCATAATATACAAATTATGGGTGTAAACAACCAAAAAAATCACAAAATAAGCATCGTCACTTTCGTTAACCTTGTTAACTGTGAACTACTAACAAAGAAAGATGGCAAAAATAAACCAGTGCTTGTACATCCTAGAACAAAAGATACTTCACATAACCTTTGTGTTTGTCAATCTATGATGACTTACTATCCAATACCTCATGCCCTTAAAACTAATAGTGCAAACGTTTTTTCACTTTGTAACGTTTTCTTTGTGTGAGACCCGTAGATATGCTTCCAAATAATACCGTATCTAGGATCTCATTTATAAACCTGAATAAATTACCTAACAAAAATTGGTACCTTTGTAATTGTATGTTAAAAAAGGGGGAGTGCAATTTGCTACAGCATAAGTTGTTGTATTCTTGCACTTCTAATTCATGTCGTTGTTAAGAGCTCAAAATCATGAGAAGCGCATCAACAATGTCCAAAAAAACAGGTCGTTATAAAAACCCTTTATAATTGCATGTGGGTCATTTAAACCCTTTTTTTCTTCATTGGCTCCAGTAGAGAGAGTTCTCAAACTAATTTTAGATTCCTCCACACTCGCGCCTCCAATTCACCAATTTTTATCTTTTCATAAAAATTATAGTTTGATACATTTGAGGTTGTGTGCAATTCCACACGAAAATAGTGTTACCGAGGAGGTTAATAGTACTTTACTCCTTGCTCTTTCGCTAGTTATACTAGAAGACATGCAATGTCAAAAAAAGATATTGCCACAGTTTTGTTGAAGGTCATGGGCATTCTCACTTGGCTGTGATCCACTCACACTAGGAGTCACGCTTGCACCAGCGGGAACAGAGCCATTAGTAGACATGACAGCAGAAGCAAACCCAAAAGGGAATACCTATTTGACTAGATCTGTATTGTAAGACACGTAACTCTAAATGAAAGAGGTCATTCAACCAGACAAACATATACTACAAGCAAATTAAAGACAATTGAACACAAAACACCTTAAAGTGCACCTAGTGCTCTCATTTCCTTAACTTTGTGTAGAATGTACATTCTGTGTTGAATTGATCAATCCTAATTGAACTAAACACTCAAAAGATATAGGAAACATCTAAAACGTATGTTCAGGGTTCACCTAAATATCTACTGACAAAAATCCAAGTACATGGACAATAATTGCCTAGTAACAATATCTACACCCTAAAACTCCGTGAAATGTTTATCACGTCTACATTCATAGGCGGCCGTACAAACTAATTTACTTAAAGATAACATTTCGAGTAGATACTGAAAATCAACACTAAATATAGCTAATATTGAATAGGTGGTGGTCCAAAAATATTCTAAGTCTTAGACTCTAATTTCTAAGACTTACTAAAGCTTTCTTTCCAATACTCCCCTTAAGCTTTAGAAGTCTTTCTCACTTAGACCACATGCTTTTGTGCAGTACTCCAACTTAGGAGATGGAAGGGCTTTTGTCAACTTGTCTGCAACAATTTTCTCATCAGGCAAATAACAAAGTTTCACCACTATTGCAAATACTTTTTCTCCTACCAAATGTAGTTGAATGTCCATATGCTTACTCTTAAAATGGTGACCTGGATTTGTAGCCACAGAAATGGCTGCCTGATTATCGCACCATGTTATTTGTGTTCCGTGTTGTGTAAACCCCAATTCTTGAAGAAACTCCTTAATCCAAAGCAACTCTTTCAAGGCTGCGCTCGCAGCCATGTATTCGGCTTCCATAGTTGATTGTGCTGTGACTTTTTGAGTTTTACTACTCCAACTACAAGTTCCACTTCCAATCTGAATGACATACCCAGTTGTAGACTTCCTACTAGGCACATCACCATAGCTAGCATCACTCTAAGTATTAATGCTAACCTTGTCCCCTCCTAAAGTAAGCCAAAGATTTCTTGTACCAACAAGATATCTCAAGACCCTTTTTGATGCCTCCCAATCTCTCTTTCGTGGATTTTGTAGACTTCTGCTCAACACACCAACAGTTGCAGCTATATCGGGCCTAGTGCAATTCATGAAGTAAATCAGACTTCCTACTACTTGTGTCTAAGGTACTTCGGACATAAATTATTGCTCTTCTGCACTGAGTTCCTCATCTATTATGACTCCAAACTCATGCTCCATTCCTTCAAGTTTTTGCTTATACTCCATAGGAGTTGCACAACCTTTAGCATCACCCAAGCCAAATTTTTCAAACATGTTTCCTATCGCTTCTTTTTGAGTTAGCCTAATGATTTTCTTTTCTCTATCTCTTTCAACTTGTATTCCAAGGATATGTTTTGCCTCACCCAAATCCTTCATTTCAAATTTTGAATTAAGAGTGTGTTTTACTCTAGCAATTCATATTTTGTTCCTACTAATTAGCAGCAAATCTTCAACATACACAGCAATGAATATCACCTCATCAGGATTATCACCACACTTCACATATACTGAATGATCTGAACTAATTCTAGTTAATCATAATCTTGTCAAGAACTCATCTAACTTTCGGTTCCATTCCCTAGGGGTCTGTTTTAGGCCATACAAAAATTTTAAAAGTCTGCACACAAGATTTTTTTTTCTTGTTTCCTCATAACCTTGTGGCTACTTCATATAAAATACCTCATGTAAATCACTATGCAAAAATGCGGTTTTGACATCCATTTGGTGGATGTCAAAATCCTCTATGGCAAATAATGTAAGTAAGATGCGGACAGATGGAAACCTTACAACTGGTGAAAAAGTTTATTCATAATCTATCCCGTCCTTTTGATTATATCCTTTAGCAACCAAGCGAGCCTTATACTTGTCTATGGTATTATTTGGGTTTAATTTTAATTTAAACAACCATTTACTTCCAATAGCTTTTCTCCCTAGAGGAAGTTCCATCATATCTCATATTTGGGCCTCCGTGATGGACTTAATTTCTTCATTGACCGCTTCCACCCAGTGATCCCTTTCATTACTCGAAAAAGCTTCCGTCAACGTTAGAGGCTCTTCTGTGTGTGCTGAGTGAGCATATGCTGCATTTTCTCCCCTGAGTCGAACACTTCGCTTAACTCCACTTGGAAATTCTGTCGCTGGTATAGATGGTTGGGTCCTCCTCCTCAATACATGTGATTCTTCTTGTGATTTAGTTTCGGCTTGAGGTAAAGGAGAGTTTGCAACTCTTTCAGGCATAACATTTCCTATTACTGGTGGAGAAGATGATTGCAAGTCACGTCTTGATGTGATGCATTTTCTATATATTTTCTTGAAAAACATAGGATTTTCCTCTAAAAAGATATAATCAACACTTTGATCTTTCTTTTCATTTCTACGCTGACTTAATACATCTATTCATTTTCTCTCATCTTTCACTATGATGTTTCTGGCTACCACGATTTTATTTTTCTTAATGTCAAATACTTTGTAACCCTTGGTGTAATTCTGTGACCTCCATTGGTACACAGAATGTCCAGCTTATGTGAAGCCTCTAGGATAGTATTCGCACTTTTGACTTTGACAATGAATAAGTCCCACCCTGGGACGCAAAATCTCTAACTAATTAAACCTTTGTGTAGCTTGGACTCCCCTGAGTCCGCAGCAAAAAGAATCACTCAATTTGCTCACCTGAGCATTAAGTTATGGCTAACCAAAGTTGGTCCATAAATACAAGTGCACTCTGGGAGAGAGGCTGGAAAACCGAAAACATTCTAAGTCCTAAGCTACCTCTCTAAGCCTACTACTAAGGTATTTCGACCAATCAGAAGACTGTAAAGTACAAGAAGGTACAGGTACCGCTGTACTTCTTGTACGGCCATAGTACGGCATGGCCGTTCCGCTGACGTGTGTCAGTTCCGGAGTCGTAGTTGCTCCTCCCGTTATATCCGCTGTTCAACCATATGTTGCCACGTGTCATCCACCGACATCTAGTCCACAAACCGCCAAATGTCTATTCCGGTATTCTGGCTCCATTGTGATCCGTTCGATCAGATCTAGACATTTGATTTTGTCCGTCGAAATTAAATGTTAATTCGTATATTTCGTGTGGTCCCGATTTCGTGCGGACCGGTATGTTTCCATGCATAAATCGTCCCGTAATTAGTTAAATGAAATATCCGGCGCGGTATAGCTTTAAATAAAGACCGCGCCATATGTATGTATCGATTTCTTCAAGACTTACTGGATAAGGCGCACGGCTGGTCCGTACGGTGATCATCCAGAGGTCACTGGATCAAGTCCCACAAGGAGCAGTATATATTTTGCAGAAAAACTGTCGTGAATGATTTGCCTGTCTCCTTTAGCTGCAGCAGGCAGCCATGGCTGTATGCAGGTCCTCAGTGACTACGACAAGTATGAGGGTTGCAGTAAGTCCACAAGAAAGACTACAAAATACCTCTCTTTTCAACATTTATGGACGTGGCATGACCTGGCGTCACGTGGAGGGATAACATTTGGTCGAAGGAATTCCGTGGAACATACAGACGAGTGGAAGGGTGACACGCGTCCACTCAGTGGCGATGTCGTACACAGGCCGTACAAAAAGAACATCGGCCGTTGTACCTTTTTGTACTTTACAAATATTTGATTGGTTCGTACTGCATTAGATAGGGATTGTGAGAGGGGTTAGGACTTAGCATTTTTTGATAGACACTCACCTCTCTCTTTGAGAGTTTGTATAAATTGGTATTTTTGCCACCTAATAACTTATCGGCTGGTTTGCCGTTTTCCGTAATTCTTTTTGCTACGGGCCCAGGGGAGTCCTAACTGCACAAAGGTGTAGTTAGACTATTAGTTTGCCTTCTTGGGCAGCAGTGGTTGTGGCTTGAAGTGGGTGTGTTAAAGACTATCTAGAGGCTTTCTGAATTATGTAGTCCAATGGAGGACACAAAATTGCACCTCCATGGTGGACTGAGCAATCACCTTTTGTTGCTTGCTGCTCCAACAGCAAGCCCTATTCCCAACATACAACACATACCCAAAAGTACAACTCCTCATTGGAGCATCTCCATAACTGACATCAGTCGAAGTGGTGATGGTAGTATTATCCCCTCCCAAATGCAACCACAGATCTCTCGTTCCTATCAAGTATCGCATGACCAATTTGGTCGCTTCCCAATCTTTCTTCCTAGGATCATTCAAACTCCTACTCAATATCCCCACAGTTGCTGCTATATCAGGACGAGTACAATTCATAAAATAGATCAAACTACTAACAACCTGTCTTTACGAAATAATTGGCATAAATTTGCTTTCCTCAGGTCCTAACTCTATATCGAAGATCAAGACTCCCTTTTCTGAGCTCCCCTCATTTCGTTTCTTTAAATCCGCTGGAATCGTTGCTTTATCCATTTGAAATTTTTGAAGCATATTTCCTATTGCTTCCTTTTGAGTTAGTCTAATTATTTTATTCCCTCTATCCCTCTCCATTTGAATTACTAAAATGTACTTTGCCTCTCCCAAGTCTTTCATTTCAAATTTACTCTTTAGATCCTTTTTCAATCTATTAATTTTCTCCATTAATCTACTCAAAACAAGCAAATCACCAACATAGATAGCAACCATCTTCTTGTTGCATTCGCTCGGAGCTTGCTTTAGTCCATAAAGAGACTTTATCAATCTGCACACCGTACTTTCTTCTCAGTTTTCCACAAATCCTTACTGGTGTCGCATGAAGATCTCTTCTTCTAATTCTCCATGAAAGCGATTTTGATGTCCATTTGGTGCACTTCCATGTCTTCAGTTGCCGCTAGACTAAGTAGAATCCGGACGGAGGGAAATCTAATAACCGGAGCGAAGGTCTCCTCATAATTGATTCACTCGTTTTGTGTGAACCCCTTTGCCACTAATCTGGAGTTGTATCGCTCGATATTGTTATCCTGATTGATTTTCAACTTAAATACCCACTTGCATCCTATCGGCTTTCTGTCTGAAGGATAATCCACCAGCTCCCATGTGTTTGCTTCCATAATGGAAGCCATCTCATCATTAATGGTTGTCATCCATCTACTACGTTCCGGACTATTAATTGTTTCTGAGTAAGTATAGGGTTCGCTTAAATGTGACATCTTAGTTACCTTGTTGTTCAGTTGTCCCTATTGAAGTCTCTTTCTGCTTCTCCTTCCTCCTTCAAAACTTGATGCTAGAATGGAGGGTAATCTCGGATTTCTCCGGATGACTTCATCTTCTCCCCTATCCGGGGAGTCCATCCACGGAAGTTCATCATCCATTTTCGGTCTTTCCTCGTTTTCTTCCTCGGTTTGAACCAGAAGCTGTGACTCCAAGAGAGGGTCACTCTCGGTCAGATTTTTCTCTTGCTTTGCAAGGTTAGGCTGAATGTGAGTTCGGTTAGAAGAATCTGAATCTAACTTATTTTCGGATTCAATTCTAATTCTAACCAGTTTGGTGTATTTAAAAGGGATATATAGAATTTCTTTCATCCATGACTACCAAGTGTTTTACTAGAATGATGTCTTCTCTTCCGAGATCATAAACTCTATATCCCTTGGCATTTTTATCATACCAAAGTAGGTATCCCGACTTTCCCCTTGCATCTAACTTCCAATCAGATTTTTCTTTTTTTTTAGACTAAACACTTGACTTCCGAACACCTTTAAGTGTGAAATATTAAGTTTTCTCCCGGTCCATTTTACATAAAGTGTTTATCCTTTTAATGCCAAGGTAAAGACTCTATTTTTTAGATAGTTAGCATAATTGATAGCTTCTACCCAAAAGCTTTTCTTTATCTTTTTATCCGACAACACACTACGGGCACTATCACTTAATGTCCGATTTAGTCTCTCAGCTACACCCTTTTGTTCTAGGTTCTTTGGAACATTCTTTAGGTGTTGAACCCCTTCCTCTTTCAAAAAATCCTCAAACTCATTAGAAGTGTATTTCTCCTAATTATCACTCCTCACTCTCTTTATAGGTGTATCATGAAGCTTCTCGTCACACCTTCCATCCCGCACGATAAATTCTTGTTTCACATGCTTTTATAAATGCCAAGCATAGCCGGAAAATATGGTCTTGACCAAAACAATAGACACATCTATCATATTGCTTATAATTCGGATTAGGAGTAAAGTTCCTATTTCCTGAAAATCCAGCCGGCCTATATGTCTGAGCATTGTAAGCTACTGCTGCATGTCCTCCATTCAATGCTATGTGACTTCCCTCCTCCTCTAGAATGCAAGTTTCGGCTACAGCTATATTCCATTTACTCTTCTCTAGCCTCTTTAAGTGTTTCGATGCTCTTTTATATTCTGTAGGAAGCCCTCTCATTAAAATCATTGCTTGATGATAGGGAGGAAAACTCCCCTCGGAGCATGCATTTTCCGACGGTAGGATTTTCAAAACACTACATAATGATTTCATATCACCCCCTGTATATTTATAATCCCAAATTTTTCCAGCAGTTATAACCTCATTCTGCTCAGTAGCTATGACATGAGATTCTCTCAAACTCTTCCATAATTCAAAAGCCGTAGTGATATGGATATATGTCATATTTAAGTCTTCCGACAAAATAAGTTTGAGAACAAGTAATGCATCCTCATTTTTCTTTCCAAATTCAGGGTCCGTATCCGGAACAACACCGGAAACCACATCATACAATTTTACTTGCTTAAGGTAAGTTTTAGTCAAATCAGCCCAATACATATATTTTTTTCCATTAAACACCGAGATCCGTGAGGGCGGGCCCGTAACCTGTTGATTTGAGGCAGCTGGTGACCCTGAAGAAGAAGAGGAAGTAGCAGCAGCTGCCATAATCACAATCAGAATACAAGAGAGGAAACTCTCACGAATACCCACAAAAGACACACTTCACAATGAAGTCCTAAGCAAACCAGACACACAATAGGTCTGCAAATTTAGAACAACAAAGAAAACAAACCAAAGAAACGACATGCATAATTTCACAACAATCAGCCAAAAGATCACAATGATCTTACAATTCAAAATTCCTAAAAACCACTTTGCAGTTTTTCCATACAAGGAATTCCTAACTCTTTATTATTCTAAGTCCAACATATACAAAGTGAACATACAGCTGATCTAACCCGTACCACAATAACCGTGGTTTGTCAGTACTATTAAACATTAATAAAACTAAACTCGGACGTCAACAGTACAAGCATTTTCATCAATCCTTAACCCTAGCCGCCGCTAAAGTACGCAGTCAAAGTTCGTCTCCTGAAATGACAGCTCGGTCAATATTTCTCTTCCAAAAATGACGGCGAACTCCGTCCGCCGTACGCGCATTCATTCATCACCGAAGATAAACCTCCACGTGTAAATTTGGTCCCTCAAGTAAATCTGTACTTTATCAACCAACTCAACCAAGCTTGACTTCCCCACGGACCGACACGTATACATGGAGTGTACCAAATTTGTGAACTCCCTTAGAGTTACATACCACACCAAACCTTGTCTACGTAGACCCAGTCTGTACACAAAACCGACTAAGTCTAAAATCTCTTTCTCACACACGAGATTTAGAGAGGACTAAAGGTTTCCAAAGCCAACAAGAGGCAATGGCAATTGTTGCCTGGTTGTCACACCAGATAACCTGAGGACCGGTTTGCATATACCCAAGTTCCTACAAAGTGGCCTTAACCCATAAGAGTTCCTTCAGGGTAGCACTAGCTGACATACATTCCGACTCCATCGTGGATTGAGCCGTGACCTTTTGTAATTTGCTGCTCCTGCATCAAGTTCCATTCCCAACTTTCAGAACGAAACCGGTCGTTGATTTCCGGCTTGGCATATCTCCATAGCTGGCATCGCTCCAAGTCTATAACTTTACCTCTCCTCCTCCGAGTATATGCTTGAGGTTTTGGGTACCTGTCTTAGAACCCTCCTTGCTGCTTCCCAATCTGCTCTTTTAGGATTCTAAAGACTCCTACTTAAGACTCCTACAGCTGAGGCGATGTCAAACGTCGTACAAATCGTAAAATAAATAAGACTTCCCACTATTTGTCTGTATGTCTTTGTAGCAATAAAATCTTCCTCCCTTGACTCTAAGCGTTCACTAACCATTATGCCTGAGTTTGATTCACACCCCTCCAACTTTTGCCTAGCTTCCATGGGATTTATAGATCCCTTCACATCTTTCATCTCAAATTTTTCAAGCATGTTCCCTATAGCTTCATTCTGGGTTAGCATAATCAATCTATTATTTCTATCCCTTTCAACTTGTATGCTTAGGATATATTTAGCTGCACCGAGGTCTTTCATTTCAATCTTAGACCTCAAAGCTGCTTTAATACAGTTTAGTTCATCTATCGATTTACTTATAATTATAAGTAAAAGATCATCCACATATACAACGATATAAAGAATCCCATCTTCCCCTTGTAAGACATATACTGATTTATCGGAACTAATTCTTTTAAATCCTAGACTAGTCAGAAATTTATCTAGCTTCAGATTCCATTGTCTGGGGGCTTGTTTCAGCCCATACAGAGATTTTATCAGTTTACAGACTGACTTTTCTTTTCCTTTTTCTTCATACATTTTAGGTTGCTGCATATAAATAGGTTCTTCTAACTCTCCATGCAAAAAGGCTCTCTTATCATCCATGTAATGTATTTCCATGTTTTCTATAGCAGCTTAACTGAACAAAATTTTGACAATAGGAAATCTGACGACTGGGGAGAAAGTTTCCTCAAAGTCAATACCTTCTTCTCGTTGTACCCTTTGGCCACAAATCTGGTCTTATATCTTTCGATAGTGTTTTCCGGATTCAGTTTGACTTTGAAAACCCACTTGCTTCCAATGGCTTTCCTCCTCGGAGGTAGGTCCACCAGCTCCCATGTCTCTACCTCTATAATCGACTTCATCTCATCGTTGGCCGCCTCAATCTAGTGGTTTCTCTCCAGTGATGAGAAGGCCTCTTTGATGGTCATAGGCTCACCTAATGCTGTATAAAAAACAAAGTGAAAACCGGTTTGCAAACGACTGCTAGATCTTCTTCCCCCCAGAAATTTTGAGGCTGACATGGTTGGCAATCTCCGATTTCGTGGTGCTGAAACCGCTGCACGATCCGAAGGTATAGCAGTATGCTCCTCGTAAGTGCCATGTTGGTGAGAAGGATCCGTAGTAGGAACAAGCAGTGTAGTAACAGAAGGCGTACTTATGGGACGGGGTTGCACCGGAAAATACACCTGTTGTTGATGGTGAAAGATGACATAATCTTGTTTCTTGTTTTTTGTTTCCTTATCTGTGAGTTTGAACAGATCAACCAAATCCTGTTCATAATTCATCTGAATATTTGGAGACACAAATATTTTTTGGTTATCTAAGACATACACTCTATACTCCTTTGCATTATCATCATACCCCAAGATAATTCTTGCTAAGCCTTTGGTTTCTTTTTTCAACTTATCTGGTGAGTTATCTAAAATATAGCACTTACTCCCAAACACTTTAAAGTGACTAACAACTGGTACCTTTCCTGTCCACATCTCATAAGGTGTAGAGCTGACAGATCTGGATGCTACTCTATTCTTTATATAGACTGCAAGCATCGACCTAGCAACTTCTGTTACTGTCCTGTTTAATCTTTTAGAAACTCCATTTTGCTCAGGAGTATATGGAACCGTCAGATTATGAATTATACCTTCATCAAGTAGAAATTGCTTAAACTTTGTCGATCTGTATTCACCACCATTATCCGATATGAACACCATGAGTGGAACTCCGTGTAGTTTCTCAGCCCAGACTTTGTAGTGCTTGAAGTGAGTGAACAATTCACTCTTGTTCTTTATAAAATAGAATTTGGTGTACCTAGAGAAATCATCAGTGAAAGTGACCATGTACTGTACTCCTCCAGCCGACGATACTTCGGATGGGCCGAGGACATCCGAATGAAAGAGCTGTGAAACTTTTTTGGATCTGTTTTCCGACTCCTCTGGGAATGGCAATTTATGAATTTTGCCTAATGAGCAGCCATCGCAGGTTGTTACAGACTCAGATGTTAGAAAAACACCATTACCTTTCCTAGCATTCACCATTTTTTTTAAACTTTAATAATTGATAAGTCTTAACCTCTTATGCCATAACTCATTCTCACATGACACATTGGAATACAAAACATCTTTTTCTTTGCATTCGGCCATATCCATCTTGTACATCTTACTGGCATCTCTTGTTACTGTTACTGCTATTTTGCTTAGCTTACTAACAACCTGTCTCGCCCCTTTAAGGGTGACCTCAAAACCCTTACTCTCTACTAAAGAAGTAGAAAAGAGATTCTTTTTAAAATCTGGAAAATGTTAAACAATGTGGAGAGTTCTTTCTACAAACTTTCCCCCCACATCTACCATTAGAGATACATCACCCTAGGCCGATGAATGGAAACTCATGCCACAGGCATAGTAGATAATTTTCGGATGAGTTTGTTTTATATTTGTAAAAATGGCTTTGTCCCAGCACATGTGGGCCGATGCCCCGGTGTCTATGATCCATCCACCGTCTTTCAGACCCTCCATTGCTGCCGCCATAGCAAATAACTCCGCATCCTTTTCATATTTGAAGCTCAAAGATGAATGTGCATCATCTGCAAAGGCTGATAAAATTGCATTTCCTCGTGATGGATTGCCATAAAAGCCTTGGTGAAACTGGCTTTGTTGCCATCCAGACCTGTATAAACCAATTTTATTTGCCTTTTAAGTTTTGGACAGTACGTATAACTATGTCCTTTCTCAAAAAAATAAAAAGAAGCGTTAGAAAACTACCTATTTGGCCTCTGACTGCCTTGATTAAACTAGTTTGATTCTGATTAAACTGGTTTTGGTTCTGGTTAAATTGGTTTCTGTTTTGATTAAACTATTTTTTCCTCTCAAAGTCTCTACTGAAAGCCTCTACTTTCTTTTCACCATGAAGGACCTTACTTGTAGACTCTTCCTCCAGTTTAAGATTGTAAGCTAACTAAAAAGTACAGCTAGACTTATTATGCCATTTCAAAGCTTCAAACACTCCCTTCATATGACTAGGGAGACCTCTAATAAGTAAAGTAGCTTGCTGGAACTCCGGAAAAGTTCCACCAGCTGAAGAGTGTGCATCAATGAGTTCCCTAAACTTATCGCAATATTCGGCCATAGATCCCCCCGAGTATTTGTAGTTTCAGATCCGGCTAACCACCAAAAGCTCCTCGTGGACGTTCGCCTTTTCGTGGGAAGTTTTTAGTGAAGTCTTTTTTTGCTCGCCTTTTCCATCTTGAGCTGAGACATAACCAGACTCTCTGAGATACAAAGAATCAAATTGTTTTTAGCGAGAGTGTTCTTCTTAGCCCAACTCGTATCCGTTTCAGCAAGAGATCTATCCAAGACCCCCATCAAGTCAACGATTTCAAAAGATGATTCAACCATAGCTAGCTTGTATACATACTTCTGGCCTTTGCAGACACAAATTCTGGACAAAAGGCCCATAACCTGTTGTTTTAAAACCACAGTTGCAAGAGGAGGTCCACCAGTAGTAGTGGACGTAGACATAGACTTCAACAAAAGCTACCATAAATCCTATCAAACAACCAATTTTGATATAACACAAAAAGTGCTCACAGTTTCCAAATATCACCAAAATCCACATTAATAAAGTATCATATACAGTCTGCCAATTCCCAAAATTGTAGGCCAATTAAACCAGTATACCATAAGATACAACACTTGGAAGTTTCCCTAAAACTATCCTTTAAAGAGTTAGATCTCAATACTTGATAATTACAATTTTGGCTAACTCCTAACTTTAGACTCACAAAGAGTATCTACTGAAAATTAACTAATCCAATGTCTACACCTAGAACAGCAGTAGTGTACTACACTACGAAAAGGTACCGAATCAGTACGCTATTTGTACTGTGAGTATGTCCAAACCCTATATGACTACTAAACAAAAATATACTTAGTGGAACACTACATTGTAATCCGCTAAGTTAAAACTCTTCTGTTTCAGATATGCAAATAGATTCCCGTACAGTAGTGTTCAAGGTGCTTAGTCAGCAGTGGATGTTAGTGTCTAGCCGACTGTTGATCAATTGCTCCAAGTCACCTGAGGTTGTACAAAGTGATGAGTCATTTTGTGGTCCTACGTAAATCTCGTCCGTTCATTTGATTCACATCTACGGTCGTCGTTGAATGCTGTACCATTATCTTCGCGGACAATCGGTTGAGTCTCCGTCCGTCCGATTCTTTAACATTATTCGTTCGATGTGTGACGCGTGGTAAAGTGTGTCGGCGCCTTTCCGAAAAAACCCGTATGATGTTCATTTTTTGACGCGTGTCCTTGCAGAAGTACAATACACTCAAAAGTACTACTGCTATTGTCACACTAAATGAGGTAAGTATTACAACTTACCTAAACCAAAATTATTGACCAAAAATATTATAAGTACTTGGTCTCTCCTCACAACTCTGTTTACTAAGTATTAAGATTTCTTATTTCAACAGTTCGCGCATACATGTAGTTAGGGAGGGTTTTTACCCTCGGACAATGGATTTTGTCAAGCGTACAACAGATGATGTTGGCCGCCTATTGGCCAACATCTTAAGTAATTTTATGCATGTAAAGTAGGCTAGACGTAGGCTAGTTTTGATTAGGCCTAGCGTAGCTCCTACTTAGGCTAATTCTCATACTTAGAGAATCTTAGCTTTTGGACAAGAATTTTCTCTTGGCGGTTGATCTTCTCTCTTGCTCTCTCTCACTGATTGCTCACGTTTTTCTCTCTTTTTGCTAGCTAGCTGTAGAAGCTAAATAGACTAAGACTATTCCTTGTTGTATTTTTCCCCACGATCTTTAATCCACACCACTCAAAGCCAAGTCTGGAAGGTTTCCCTCCAACTTGTGTTGTTTTTAGGGAAGTGGTGGAGTTATTTTTAGGGAAGTGGTGGAGTGAAGTTCCTTTGGAGAAGCATCCAGATCTGGTTGCGCCTTCTACGGGCAGCGGAATGGTTTGGAGTGTTTGTGTTTGTTTTGCTTGTATTTCGGTTGGGAGTGGGAAAGTGCATTTTGGCCTTATTTTGGGAATTTTTCTTGTTTGGTTGAAATTGTTTATTTGCTTTGCGGCCTCTTTGAGATAACTCTTGTAGAGAATACGACATAGACCCGAGAGCCTAGTGGCGACCTGGTGGCTTAGTATTCTTTTCCAAAAGCTCTTTTCTAAAAAGTCTATTATTTTAAAAATAAATTATTAAAAATATAAATTTTATTTTATAAAAAAAATATCACGTTTCATTTTCAGTTTTGGTTTCTTAGTTAGGTCTCTTCTTTTTTCTTTCCAATTTATATTTCATTTTCAGTTTTGCTTTGAAATAAAAATATTATAAAAAATATTAAATTTATAATTTTTATTTTATAAAAGAAAAAAACATTTTGTTATTGTTCTTTCTCTCAATACTTTCCTTCTATCTTGTTGCCAGTCTGTTTCTAGTCTGCATATATAGGTCTAATTTTGTGTCAGACTTTTAGGGTTAATCTGCGGAATTAGGGTTTGGCCGCAGATTTAGGGTTTGGGTCGCAGATTTAGGGTTTGTACTGATTTTTTGTTTATTTTTTGGAATCCTTAACCCTAGGTCAGCATATTACCAGTCCTTGGTCGCAGATTTTTGGTTTTTACAGCGTGGAGTTAGGGTTTGGAAAACTTTTTTTCCTAATTTCACCTTACTTTGTGTTTTTCTTTGAAGTTTTCTCCATATCTTTATCATTCTTTCCCTGTTGCAAATTCCTTTGCTAGCCAGTGGATGTTTGCTTTGTGGTGGATTTTATATTTTCTTTATTTATCCTTTTCCAAATTTAATTATTCATAAAACCTAGCAAAGTAAACATATATTTTCAATATTTTATTTAAATTGCACAAATTATAACATATGATTATAACTGCTTTATAGTTGGGTATAGCGTGGCATAGTGCTGATACGCATACCCTAACAGGATACTAATCATCTGGGTGTTGAGTTGTGGTTTTGGGCACGGTTATTCAGAGTGTGGTGCGGAATCACGCTTTGGCGGTTTGCAAAGTGCGACTGTGAAGATCAACCGCGACTCACCTTTGATAATCACCACATTATTAAAAGTGTTTTGTAAGTATCACGATGCCTTGCGGGTGCAAGAGCGTTCCTTTGTAATTTGAACATTCGTGTAGGGGATCGGTGTGGATTGGTTCTGTTACAAACCTTTCTTTTTGAGCATTTGCATTTTCTTGGATTTTCTTGCATGCTATTTAGTTGTGAGTGACCTTGAGGTTTCCTGTACCTATTTGGATTGTATTGTACTTCATAGATCTTGTCGTGGGTGGCACTGTTTAGACAATTTTCTGTTAGTGCCGCTGTAGATTTGCACCGTAAGGTGCCTAGATAGTTCTCTGTTTGTTTTTATAAATCTAGTCTTTCGGCCTTGCCCCATTGTTTGCAGGGTAGAGGTTTTAGTATTCCGGCTTATTGCTAGATCTGACCACTGGGTCTTGCTAGAGCCTTCGTGTGTTCTCTTGTTTTGTGTGGATTGGCCTGTCATTTGATGCACCTCGGTTAGGTCGTTCCAAAATTTCCATTCATAATCGAGGGTTTTCTCTTCGTTTGTACCCACGGATTGGGATAACTTACGTTATCCATCCGGATCTACCCGTTGCGGGATAGTTTTTTGTCCACCGCAGTTAGATCTTTTTAGATTACACGAGTTTGCGAACGCACTAGTTTTGGTTGTTGCCCCTAGATCTGCGTCAGTTCGGTCAGTATTGACCACAGTCTCCTGATTATAATCGGTTTCCTCTAGGTCATACCAAGATAGAACCGAAAGAGACTTCTCAGAAAAAATCATTTCTCACCCTCTCAGATTTCAGTTTCCGGTTAGTCCAAATTTGGAACCACCGGCGCAATTTTCTTTTGACGACATGGCTTCCTCTTTAGAGGGGGGCATGGGGAAGATGCAATTTTGCTCTTCGGAAATGAAAGACACCATGTCTTTATCCCATTTTCGAATGCTTTGTGATACCGAAATGCGTGACTTAGCATTTCGTTATCAAGATCGATTTGATCTTTGTGTAGCATTCTCTCTTCTTGGTCGATACCTCAAAGGGTCGGCTCTTACATTGTGTTCTCGCAAGTATGATTCTATCTTTGCGATGACAAAATTTTCCCCTCCTTTTGCTAGTACACTAGAGGTCATAGGACAATCCAATATTCCGTTATAGGCCGCCTTTCTCGAGGTATTAGATGCCGAGGCTATTGTTCTTATTCCCGCAGTCCCAAAAATTCCTCGGCAGTATGTGCAATTCTGTGTCCCCCATTTGGACAAAAATTGAGGAAGCCTCTAGGTAGTTTTCAACTAACCCACTTTCAACTAGAGAAAATGCAACCCAAGCAAAAAAAAAAGAAATCTGACTGCACCCCTGTGCAGTTTAGACTTATTTGAGTCCACAGCAAGAAGAATCAGTGAAAACGCCCAACCATGCGATTAGTTATGGAGTGGCCAAGATGCCAATATTTATACAAGCTTATTGGGAGAGAGGCGGCTACCTCCTCAATCTACTAAGTCCTAAACCCTCTCACAACTCCTATCTACTAAGGCACGGAACCAACCAAAAGACTGTAAAGTACAGAAAGGTACTACGGCCGATGTACTTTCTGTACGGCATGTGTACGACAAGGCCATGGAGTGGACGCGTGTGTCCTTCTGACTTGTCCTCATGCTCTCCGGGATTTCCTCTTCTCAATGACATCGTGCCACGTGTCGCCAGGTCATGTCACGACCAAAAAACCGCCGAGGTGGCCATTAAAAGATCTCGGCAATGGTGCGGGCCGTCGGATCAAAACAGACTTTAAACGACAGCTGTTCAAAAACAAATGTCCGGTACATTTGTTTTGTGCGAACTAAAACTCAACTAGTTTCTATATATTATATTTGTAATTCCGTTAATCGGATTTGTTGCCTATCAATTGTTTAAATAGTTATCAAACCCCATGTATCCTAACTGACTACTACGACTAAGTGGTAAGGGTTGACGGCTACGCCTCGCCCAACTGGTCAGAGGTTCGAGTCCTACCGGACTCAACCTTTTTGGTTGAGAGTGACTTAGGTCACTCTTAAGCCCTGCCTATGGAGCTAAGGCAGCCATGGCTCCATTGCCTTCTTTCTCTTTCACTAACTACAACAAGTATGGGGGCTAGAGAGAGAAGGTGGAGGCATGTTGCCTGTGATTTCCTCTTTTTTATTTTTATTTTAATTAAGACCTAAAAATACCTCCCCTAAATCTAGTGATTTCAACACTCCCCTTATTTTCTAGTCTAATTTTAGTTTTTCTTTTAAACCACACTTTTCTCCACAATACTTTAGCTTGGGAGATGGCAAAAGCTTTGGCATCGTATCAGCCACCATTTCCCCATCACTCCTATCACCAAATTCACAATTTTATTTTCTACCTTTTCCCTCACAAAACTCAATCTTATGTCCATATGCTTAGCTTTGAAATGATACTTTGGATTGGCTGCAATTGCAATTGCAGCCTGATAATCACAAAACACTTCATGCACTCCCTTCTTCATGTACCCCAATTCTTGCAACAAAGACTTCAGTCACATCAGCTCTTTCACAGCAGAACAAGAGGCCATGTACTCAGCCTCCATAGTGGACTAGGCAACAACCTTTTGTTGCTTGCTGCTCCAACAGCAAGCACCTTCTCCCACATACAACACATACCCAGAAGTGCATCTTCTCATAGGTGCATCCCCAAAATTGGCATCACTCCAAGTAGTGATGTCAGTGTGCTCCCCTCCCAGATGCAACCACAGATTACTAGTTCCCACCTGGTATCTCATTACTCTATTCGCTGCCTCCCAGTCTCTCTTTCTGGGATCATTAAGACTCCTACTGAGGACTCCAACAGCTGCCGCTATGTCAGGTCTGGTAAAATTCATAAAGTAAATCAAGCTTCCTACAACCTGTCTGTAAAAAATAGATTTCATAAACTGCCTCTCTTCTGGACTCATCTGATCATCTAGCAATATCACTCCTCTTTGTACACTCCCATGACTTACTTTGTTCAAGTCCATGGAAGTGGTACAACTGTTAGCATTCTTCATCTGAAATTTCTCCACATATTACCTATAGCCTCTTTCTGAGTAAGTCTGATTATCCTTTTCCCCCTATCTCTTTCCATTTCAATTCCTAGAATATATTTAGCCTCTCCTAAATCCTTCATGTCAAATCTACTTCTAAAATCTTTCTTTAGTCTATTTATCTTTTCCATAGACTTACTCAATACCAGCAAATCATCCACATAGATTGCAATAAAAATCACACCATTCTCATCCTCAAACATATAAATAGAATGGTCATAACTGATCCGAATATACCACAGACTTGTAAGAAACTCATCTAGTTTCTTATTCCGTTGTCTGGGAGCCTGCTTCAATCAATATAAGGACTTTATAAGTCTGTAGACTTTGCTTTCCTCTCCTTCCTCTATAAAACCTTGTGGTTGGCGCATGAATATTTCCTCCTCCAGTCCACTGTTGAGGAAGGCGGTCTTAATATCCATCTGATGTATCTCCATGTCTTCCGCTGTAGGTAAACTAAGGAGGATCCTTACAGATGGGAATCGAACTATCGGAGCAAAGGTCTCCTCATAATCTATCCCTTCTTTTGGGGTGAACCCCTATGCCACCAACCGAGCCTTTTATCTCTCAATGGTATTATCTGGGTTCAGTTTTAGTGAAAAAAACCCATTTACAGCCAATAGGTTTTCTATCTGGTGGACAGTCAACCAGCTCCCAAGTATTTCCCTCCATGATTGAGGCCATCTCATCATTTATGGCTCTGACCCATCTATCTTTCTCCGAACTGTCCATTGCCTCCGAGTATGACTGAGGCTCATCTAGGTGAGAAAGCTTTGCTACCTTGTGAGCAGCCTGTTTTTCTTGAAGCCTTTTGCTACTCCTCCGTCCTCCCTTAAAGTCCGAAGCTAGAATGGAGGGAAGTCTTGTATTCTTCCGCACTGTCTCATCAGCTCCCCTATCCATGGAAACCGGTTCTGACTCTTCTTCCTCTCTCTCCTCAAAGTGTGTAGGAATATGAGGCGATTCCGGTATATCTCCCCCATCTTTTATCTCCCTTGGATCTGCAATCCTGTTTTCACTAGTGTCCCTTCTGGGAAGATCCAAGTCCTCCTGACTCTCGAACTCAAAAGTAATTCTGATTTTCTTAGTGTATTTGAAGGGATCAAAAGACTTCCCTTCACTCATGACAACTAGATGCTTTACCAGAATGATATCTTGTTTAGCTAAGTCACAGACTCTATATCCCTTGACATCCTCGTCATATCCCACAAAATATCCCGATTTCCCTTTAGCATCTAGTTTCCATTTTTTCTTATCTGTGTCAAGACTGTAAACTTGACTACCGAATACTTTCAAGTGAAAGATATTCGGTTTCCTTCCAACCCATCTCTCATAACGGGTCATCCCTTTAACAGCTGTAGTGAGGACTCTATTCTTAATGTAGTTAGCATGGCTTCTACCCAAAATCTTCTTCCTATTTTCTTATCTGCCAACATGCTGCATACACTATCTCCTAAAGTCTGGTTTAACCTCTCAGCTACCCCATTTTGTTCTCGATTATTTGGTACAGTTTTGTGATGTTGAACTCCCTAATCTCTCAAATAATCCACAAACAAAATAGAGTTGTACTCGCCCCCAATATCACTCCTTATTCTCTTAATGGGGGTTTCGTGCAATTTCTCAATCTAGGCTTTGTATTCTTTAAAGTTTTTTGGTGCTTCAGACTTTGTTTTTAAGAAGTAGACTATCGAATATCTAGACCAATCATCAGTTATTGTCAGCATATACCTCTTCCCCTCAACCGAAGGTACTCTTGCTGGTCCCCAGATATCTGTGTGGACCAGATCTACTACTTTCTCACCTCTATATGTGGCAGTTTTGGGAAAGGAAAGTCTGTGAGCCTTACCTTAGGCACATCCACTAAAATCATACATCATTTCATTATCCCCAAACTGAATGCCTTCAATTACACCCAGCTTCTTCATTTCCCTCAATCTATCAAAATGCACATGTCCCAAACGTTTATGCCAGATCATCAAGCTTCGAACACCACCATAGTAAGCACTTTTCTTTTCATTACTCAGGTTAAGCCTAAACATTCCTTGGCTACCCTAATCTGCAGTGAAGTAGACTTCATCTCCATACTTAGCTGTAAAGACTCCCTTTCTAGTGAAGGTATCAAAATCCTTGTCCTCTAATACAGAGGTAAACACAAGATTCTTACTCAGCTGAGGAATGTAGAGCACATCTGAAAAAGTGAGAATAGAAGTCTTACCCTCCACTAAGACTTTCTAATCTACCGAGCGAACTAGATCTGTGGTAACTACTTGCAACTCTGAGACCTCCATAGGACCTCAGAGTAGGCAGCTCACACGAAGCCTCTAGGATAACCTTGACCCTTTTGTCTTTCAACAAGAATAACTGCCACCCTGGAAGAAAAAAACTCTGACTAACGTCACCCGTATGAAGACAAGACTCCCCAGAGTCGATACCAAAAAGAATCTCTGAATTTGCTCCCTTGAGCACTAAGTTTTGAAGGGTCAAAGTTGACCTTTTGTACATTAGCTCACTAGGAGAGAGGGTCCAATCTATAAAAAATTTCTAAGTTAAATCTCTCTCTAAAACTCTATCTACTGAGGTATGGCATTAATCGTAATAATGTATCGTACATAAAGGTACAGGTGCCGGTATACTTTATGTACGGCCATTGTACGACATGGCTATTAAGCAAACACATGTCAATTTTGGATTCGTTCCTGGAATCATCGTAGATGCCGTAATCAAATGAAACTGCGCTACGTGGCGATAGATAGGACATCGTCCGCAAATCGCCGAAAACCCATTCCGCGATCTCGGCTTGCTTCGTGGCCGTCCGATTAAGCCGGATTTCAATCGTGGCCGTCATAAATACTTGCACAATATGTGTTTCGCCTTCGAAACAAAATGCGCAATATTTGTTTCGGAACTACCGTACGCCGTACATTACAAACTGTATCTATGTCGAAATATCCCGTTGAATGTAAAAGTCTAAATGTTAACATCTAAATAAATATTAAACTATATATCATGTATCTCCGGTTTAGACTAGATGGTTAAGGCTACCGACTACCGGTTGCCTTGGCGGACGTCAGGTACCAAGTTCAAATCCTAGGTCCGTCAATCTCTTTTTGGTAAAATCTACCAACGTAATATTTGCCCCCGTAGAGATAGTACTAGCAGCCATGGCTCTATCTCCCTCTCCAATTTTTAATGACTGCGACAAGTGTGGGAGCTAGAGAGAGGAGTTAGAGGCAGACTGCCTCTGCTTCTTTTCTGCATTTTACAAAACCTAGAAAATACTAAAATAATATTTTATTTCTACACTCCCCTGATTTTCTAGTCACTCTTTATTTTAATACCACACTTCTCCGGACAGAAAATTGGTTTAGGGGAAGGAACAACTTTGGTAATCATATCTGCTACCATTTCACTATCTGGTTTATACTCCAAACTGATTATCTTGTTTTCTACTTTCTCTCTAATAAAGCTGAGTCTAATGTCCGTGTGTTTGGCTTTAAAGTGATGTTTAGGATTGGCAGAAATGGCAATGACAGCCTGATTATCACAAAACACCTTTTGGACATCACTCTTAAGATGACCAAGCTCACCAAGCAAAGACTTGACCCACATTAGTCTTTTATAGCTGAGCAAGAAGTCATGTACTCAGCCTACATGGTGGATTGAGTAATGACCTTTTGGTGCTTGTTGCTCCAACAGAAAGCCCCATCACCCACATACAATACATATCCAGATGTGCATCTCCTCATAGGAGCATCCCCATAGGTGGCATCACTCCTAGTGGTGATGTCAGTATTTTTCCCACCCAAATGCAACCATAGATCTCTAGTTCATATGAGATATCTAAGAACTCTCTTAGCTGCCTCCCAATCTCTCTTAGTGGGAGCATTCAGACTCCTACTTAGTACTCCTACGGCTGCGGCTATGTTCGGACAGGTATAATTCATGAAATATATTAGGCTGCCCACTACTTGTCTATAAGGGATGGTCTGCATAAATCTTTTCTCTTCTGGGCCTACCTCATCATCTAAAATTATAACTCCCTCTTCCTCACTCCCCTCACTTCCCTTCTGTAATTCCATAGGAGTGGTACAACTATTAGCCTTGTCCATTTGGAATTTTTCTATCATGTTTTCAATGGCCTCCTTTTGAGTTAATCTTATTATCTTTCTATCTCTGTCTCTTTCTACCTGAATTCCCAAAATATACCTTGCTTCTCCCATATCCTTCATCTCAAATCTTTCTTTTAAATCATTTTTCAACTTTTTTTTTTTTTTCATGGATTTACTTAAAACAAGCAAATCATCGACATAAAATGCAATAAAAAAAATTGTTTCTTCATCTTCAAACAAATAAATCGAGTGATCTGAGCTGATCCGAATATATCCCAAACTTGTAAAAAACTCATTGAGCTTCTTGTTCCATTGCCGGGGCGCTTGTTTCAGCCCATAGAAAGATTTTATAAATCGACATACCCTGCTTTCCTCCCCTTGCTCCACAAATCCTTTGGGCTGTCGCATAAAAATTTCCTCTTCCAACTCTCCATGTAGGAAGGCCGTCTTGATGTCCATCAGATGCACTTCCATGTCTTCTGCTGTCGCCATGCTGAGAAGTATCCGAACCGAAGGAAACCTGACCACTGGAGCAAAAGTCTCCTCGTAGTCAATTCCCTCTTTTTGGGTAAATCCCCTTCGCCTCTAACCGAGCCTTGTAGCGCTCAATGGTGTTATCTGGGTTGAGTTTCAGTTTAGATACCCACTTACACCCAATTGGCTTCCTGTCAGGATGAGAATCCACCAATTCCCATGTATCGGCCGCCATAATTGAGGCCATCTCCTTATTAAAGGCTGTCTTTCACCGATTTCTTTCAGGACAAGTCATTGCCTCATTATAAGTTTGAGGTTCATCAGGGTGAGACACTTTGGTTACCTTATTGTTAACTTGTCTCTCTTACAGTCTTTTGCTGTTTCTTCTTCCTCCCTCAAACTCGGTTGCGAGAATAGATGGCTCTCTGGTATTCTTCCGAACAGTTTCTACTTCTCCCCTATTATTTGATTCCGGGTCGATTTCCACCACGTCTTCCGCTTCGGTTGGAGTTAATACTAGGGGTTCCACATTTGAGTCCTTTTCGATCTGATATATACCTGCAAGATCATCATCTTCTTAAAATCCTGGATAGTTAGGAAGCTCAAAGTCATCAGAATTTTCTGACTCAAATCTGATTTTGACTGTCTTTGTATGCTTTAAGGGATCTATAAATTTTCCTTCATCCATAACTACTAGGTGCTTCACTAGGATAATATCCTCTCTTTTGAGATCATACACTCTATATCCTTTTACATCTTCATCATATCCTAATAGATATATTGGTTTTCGTTTTGGGTCTGACTTCCAGTTTGACCAATATGTGTCTAAACTGAACACTTGACTACCGAAAACCTTTAAGTGTGAAACATCTGGTTTTCGGCCTGCCCATCTCTCATAGGGTGTTTGGCCTTTTACTGCTGAAGTAAGAACTCTATTCTTGAGATAATTTGCACAGTTCATTACTTCGGCCCAAAACTTCTTTCCTATCTTCTTATCTGACAGCATACTCCTAGCACAATCACTCAGTGTTCTATTTAATCTTTCAGCTACACCATTCTGCTTAGGATTTTTAGGAACTGTCGTTTGGTGTTGCACTCCATCTTCTCTCAGAAAATCCTCAAGCTTGTTAGAGGTATATTCTCCACCATTGTCACTCCTTACTCTCTAAATTGAGGTTTCATGGAGTTTTTCACTCCATGTTTTATATTGTTTAAAACATTCATGAGCCTCTGACTTATTTTTCAAAAAATACACCCTGGAATACCGAGACCAATCATGGGTGATAGTCATCATAAATCTCTTTCCCCGGGTGATGGCACTCTGGCCGGCCCCCAAATATCTGTGTGTACTAAATCTAGAATCTTTTCTCCCTTATAGGTGGCAGTTTTGGGAAGGTTGTCTTGTGTGCTTTACCTTGAGCACATCCATTACAATCAGTTAGATTCTCACTTTCACCGAACTGAATCCCTTCCACTACTCCCATCTTTATCATCTCTCTTAACTTATCTAGATTCACATGCCCAAGCCTCTAATGCCACAACATTATATCATGAACACCAGTATAATAAAGTTTCATCTTTTCATTGCTTAAAATCAGCCTAAACATCCCTTGGCTACCTTTTTCAGCACTGAAATAAACTTCCTCCTCAAAACTAGCAGTAAAGACTCCTTTCCTAGTGCTAGTATCAAAACCCTTATCATCTAATACAAACGTAGAGATGAGGTTTTTTTTCAGCTCCGAAATAAACAATACATCGGAGAATGTAACTATGGATGTCTTTCGTTCTACTAACACTTTTAGATCTACCGATCCTACAATAGTAGTAGTGACTATTCTCCCATCTCGGTACTCTATCTCTACGGTGGGAATCTTTCTTATCTTAGTGAACAAGTGTTTATCTTTACTCATGTGCATGGATGCACTTGAATCTACAATCCAGCCTGCTTCACCTTTTAATCCACCGAAAGCACATTTCTGCTTTCGTGGAATTCCGACCTCATTTTTCGCTTCCAACTCGTCATCCAATAGGAGGTCATCGACCTCATCCTCAGATTCCGCCTCATATACTTGTGTTACAAGGGCCTTTTTCTTCCTCTCGTGGGTCCACCGGTCTTCCCCTCCTTTAACTGCAGCTCGGTTAACTTAGTACATTCAGCCATATAGTGCCCAAGTTTATTACAAAAATGGCTCAAACCCTTACGAGTCCTTGGTCCGAACTCCTCGTTCTGATTTTTTTGCCCCTCCCCTCGATAATTTCCAGCCTGTTTCTTGGAATTATTGTTTCTCCAATCGGTCTCAGCTGCCAAAGCTTGCCCACTCTTTCCTCCCCTTCGGATCTCAATTGTAATCTCCCGAACGAGAATCATTCCTACCACTGAATTCCAAATCCACCTTGATTCCGCCAAGTCCTGCACACGGTTGACTATGTTCTCGAACTCATCATGCAACTTCATCAGTAAACAGTTGACTTTTTCCATTTCACTAAATACTTTTCCAACACTCTCTAGTTCCATGAAAAGTGTAGCAAGCTCATTGCAAAAATCCAACATCTTTCCCCCTTTGTATACATATTCCTTAACTTTCAGATCAGCCAACTGTTGTTGCTGAATTGTACCACTTCGGTACATCTCTATACGAGCCATCCAAAGATCGGATGCCCTTTCTACCTGCAAATGAGGACATGCAAGTCCTTGAGTAAGATGGCGGAGAATGAAGTGCTTTGCCGCCATATTGTTGAAGTCCCAAGTATCAGTATCATTCTCCTCGTTCCTCGGAATAGGTGAGATGAATGCCGAACCAGTTGCTATTGGTGTGGTCGTCTTTTTCTCCTTTCCTTTGTCCACCACCTCTTCTTCGTTTATCTCCTCCGTTAAAGATGCATCTGCATCTCTAGTGAATCTGTCTTCAGTAAACCCTGGAGGTATCCCAAGACTGGATGGACGCCTCACCCGTCCACTCACTTTTCCCCAAAACTGTTTCTCACATAGAGCTCCTGTCATCAAACTTTCCCAGTATATGAAGCCAGCTCCATTGAATATTGGCACCCTAGATGGTGGGCCCATAACCTGCAACTCTAAGACCTCCATAGGACCTCAGAGTAGGCAACTCACACGAAGCCTATAGGATAACCCTGACCTTTTTGTGTTTCAGCAAGAATAACAGCCACCGTGGCACACAAAAAATCTGACTAACGTCACCCTTGTGAACGGAAGACTCCCCTGAGTCGATAGCAAAAAGAATCTCTGAATTTTCTCCCCTCAGCAGTAAGTTATGAAGGGTCAAAGGTGACCTTTTGTACAGAAGCTCACTGGGAGAGAGGGTCTAATCTATAAAAATTTTCTAAGTCATATCCCTCTCTAAAACTCTATCTACTGAGGAACGGCACCAATCGTAATAGTGTATTGAACATAAAGGTACAGGTGTTGGTGTACTTAGTGTACGGCCATTGTACGACATGGCCAATAAGCAAACACATGTCATTTTTGGATTCTTTCCTGGAATCCTTGTAGATGCCGTAATCAAATGAAATTGCGCCACGTGGCGATTGATGGGACGTCGTCCCCAAATCGCCGAAAACCCATTCCGAGATCTCGGCATGCTTCGTGGCCGTCCGATTATGCCGGATTTCAATCGTGGCTGTCATAAATACTTGCGCAATATGTGTTTCGCCTTCAAAACAAAATGCGCGATATTTGTTTCGGAACTACCGTACGCCGTACATTATAAACTGTATCTATGTCGAAATATCCCGTTGAATGAAATAGTCTAAATGTTAACATCTACATAAATATTAAACCATATATCATGTATCTCTGGTTTAGACTAGATGGTTAAGGCTACCGACTACCGGTTGCCTTGGCGGACGGCAAGTACCAAGTTCAAATCTTGGGTCCGCCAATCTCATTTTGGTAAAATCTACCAACGTAATATCTGCCCCCGTAGAGATAGCACTGGCGGTCATGGCTCTATCTCCCTCTCCAACTTTCAATGACTGCCACAAGTGTGGGAGTTAGAGAGAGGAGTTAGAGGCAGACTGCCTCTGCTTCTTTTCTGCATTTTACAAAACCTAGAAAATACTAAAATAACCTTTTATTTCTACACTACTCTCCCATCCCCATACTCTATTTCCATAGTAGGGATCTTTATTAGCTTAGTGAAGAGGTTCATGTCACGACACATGCATGGATATACCTGAGTCGATGATCCATCTCTCCTTCTTCCCGATGTCCAGGGCACATTGCCCGACTTCTTCTGATTCGCCACAGCGCTCTCCCCATCTTCCTCCTCGGAAGATTCGTCCTCCTTGATCTCTCCTTTCACTCGTGTGACCACAAGTGCTTTTTTCTTCCCTCCTAGAGAGCCCCCTCCACGATTTTCTTGAAGCCACAGCTCCGATAGCTTGATGCAATCAGTTATGAAGTGCCCCGGTTTTTTGCAAAAATGGCAAAGGCCCTTTGTAGTCCTCGGTTCTCCCGATTGGTTCTTTTCACCTTTGAAGCTGTTGTACGGCTTCTTCGGATCCTTCCTCCATCGGTTCTTTCCGGCAACTAGAGCTTGAACGATCTTTCCTCCTCTCCGGATCTCAATGGTCTTCTCGTGCACAAGTATCATTCGAACCACGGTGTTCCACTTCCAAGCACTATCATCCATTTCTTGCAATCGGTACACTCTATTTTCATTCTCTTCGGGCAACTTCATGATGAGAGTGTTAACTTTCATCTTTATAGTGTCTGTCCATCCGGCACTCTCCATCTCCATGTACTGACAAGAGAGATGGTTGCAATAGTCTAACATCTTTCCTCCTTTGAAAGTGTAACTCGTCAGCCTTTGCTCAACCAGCTGGAGCTTTTGAATCGTGCCAGCTCTATAGATCTCCACTATGGTCATCTACAACTCCTTGGCCTTGAGGATGTGAAGGTGAGAGGTCGCCAAAGCTTGAGTGAGGTGCCTCAAAATGAAGTGCGTGGCATTCATGTTGGTGTACTCCCACATCTGAATGTTGTTTTCCTTGGTCTTCACAGCCACCGCTCCGGGTGCTGTGGCAATAGGAGTGGGAGGTTTCTCCCTTCCTTTCCTCTTCTCGGACACACTGCTGTCCCTATCATCTGTCTCTTCCGTTGGAGCAGATCATGCTACAGAAAACCTCACTCCTTTAAACCCTGGTGGAGTTCCTTGAGAAGAACGTTTCACTTGTCCACTAACAATACCCCTGTATCGTTTTTCACACAATGCCCCTATCATCATAGCTTCCTAGTAAATGAACCCAGATCCGTTGAGTATGGGCACCCTAAAGGGTGGGCCCATAACGTGCATATGGGCACCCTAGAGGGTGGGCCCATAACGTGCAATTCCGTGTCACCCATTTGGACCAAAATTGAGGAAGCCTCTAGGTAGTTTTCAGCTAACCCACTTTCATCTAGAGAAATTGCCACCCAAGCAGACAAATAGATAATCTGATTGCACCCCTGTGCAATCTGGACTCCCCCGAGTCCACAGCAAGAAGAATCACTAAAAACGCCCAACCATGCGATTAGTTATGGAGTGGCCAAGATGCCAATACTTATACAAGCTTATTGCGAGAGAGGCGGCTACCTCCTCAATCTACTAAGTCCTAAACCCTCTCACAACTCCTATCTAATGAGGAACGGAACCAATCAGAAGATTTTATAGTACAGAAAGGTACTACGGCCGATGAACTTTCTGTACGGCCTGTGTACGACAAGGCCATGGAGTGGACGCTTGTCTCCTTCGGACTTGTCCTCATGCTCTCCGGGATTTCCTCTTCTCAATGACATCGTGCCACGTGTCGCCAGGTCATGTCAGGATCGAAAACCGCCAAGGCGGCCATTACGGGATCTCGGCAATGGTGCGGGCCGTCTGATCAAAATCGGCTTTAACGGACAGTCGTTCAAAAACAAATGTCCGGTACATTTGTTTCGTGCGAACTAAATTTTCAACAAATTTCTATGTATTTTATTTGTAATTTTGTTAATCGGATTAGTCGCCTATCTAGTGTCTAAATAGCTATCAAACCCCATGTATCCTAACAGACTACTACGACAGACTGGTAAGGGTTGACGGATACGCCTCGCCCTACCGGTCGAAGGTTCGAGTCATGCCGGACTCAACCTTTTTAGTTGAGAGTGACTTAGGTCACTCTTAAGTCCTGCCTATGGAGCTAAGACAGCCATGGCTCCACGACCCTCTTTCTTCTTCTGTGACTACAACAAGTATGGGGGCTACTGAGAGAAGGTGGAGGCAGGCTGCCTGTGCTTTCTTTTTCTTTTTTATTTTTAATTAAGACCTAGAAAATACCTCCCCTAAATCTAGTGATTTCAACAATATGCCGTTGCGGCTCGTGCTACTGTCCGAACACGACAAAGGATGATATTTTCGTTGCGGGATCCACTTTCTGTTATGTTTGATTTCTTAGAAGCCGAGTATCGGATGCAAAACCCTGATCATGTGAAAGAATTGATGAATTTCATGCGTAAACCAGGTGAAACCGCCCCTTCTTTACGTGCTCGTATGGAGACTCTATGAGAAGCTTCACCAGACCTAATGTTTGATACGTAAGCTGTTCAAAAATTTGTTGGAGAGCTTCCAGACCAATGGAAACGTTTTATACAAAGTCATCTCACTCAGACTTAACCGTATGAAATTTACATTTGATCGAGCCGCTCAATATGCGGTAGAATATGAGATGCAATCATGTTGGTGGGAAGCTCATAACGGTTCACAAGTCGCTTCCCCACTTTCTCCACCAAGCAGCCCATGGCCCAACAATATGCCTCCAAAGACGCTAACCATGGAAAACCCGCCTATCAATAACGGGGACGGATTGTGTTTTCGATGTGGAAACACGAGGAACGATGCCCGCATGTGCCCAAATAAGTCAGCCACATGCACACATTGCCAGCAGAAAAGACATTACGTCCACCGTTGTCATACAAAAGACCCTAATTTTTATTCTCATAATCAGATTCAGAACGGTAGGATTCCCCCACGTTCTGCAAATCGGGTCACTCCTCCCACAGACACTGAGAAAGAGGCAACTCCGCTTAGAATCTCTCGACGAGAGAGAGAAAAGGCCGAGTTGCAATGATTGCCGCCATGATGAAAGAGCAATTTCATGCCTTCATGGCCAAAATGAAACCCCAATTCACGGGGGTGGCAAGGACATTCATCCACATGCCATCGTTGGCTGGCCCATCCTTTGTGATTCTACCGTCCAACAAGGAGCAGTTACTTTTGATAAAGGCTTGCTTGACCACAATGAAGAGGGTTAATTACAAAATTCGCGTATTCCACCTTCTTTCGAGAAAGAATCTCTCTCTCCTCTACCTGACACAGCTTCATCCATTGTGGCTGAAGCTCTCACCATTCTGGATAGTACCATACATGATGCACATCGAGTCAAGGAACGGCTCAACATCCTTTCTGCCATGATTGATGAAGCTCCAGGGCCTCTCCTTTTCCTAATAAGGTTCCCAAAGCCTCTCCCTATTGATATTTGTGTATTTTCTAGGTCTGATTTAGGAAAGAAAATGAGAAGAGGCAGTCTGCCTCTGACTCCCTTCTCCATGCCCCCACACTTGTTGTAGTCACTGAAGGCTGGATAGGTTGCTAGAGCTATGGCTGCCTAAGCTCTCTAGAGAGACAAGAGTAGACAAAGGAAGTTTTTACTAAAATATCATTTGACGGATATAGGATTTGAACCAGGTACCTAGCGTCCGTCAAACAAACCGTAGATGTTAGCTATATCCGTTAAGTCTATGATAAGTGTTATGTATCATGGGGTTTGATAAATATATATACAGTCATACGTAGAGATTTTTATTTAACTAGATTAACAACATTTAGAACATAGAACCAGTTGCGAAACAAATGGTACGGACATTTTTTTCGACGGCGCAAATGCAATTTGGATTTGAATCGACGGTCATGGTGCGAGCCGGGATTCCGGAGTGGGCGACGTGGCGTTTTCGAGCGTCGCCACTCCGAATGATAAGTGGCAACATCCTAGAGGATTACGGGATCTCCGAAAAGCAAGACGACAGGTCCGTATGTGACAAATGTCACATCATGTCGATGTCGTACATGGACCGTACAGAAAGTACTTTGGCACTTGTACTTTCATGTACGGTACACTCGTATGATTTGTGCGTACCTCAGTAGGTTCCGTGTTGATGTAGAATTTCAACGGTTGATACGGAACGGCAACTAAAGAAATTCAACAGTCAACAAATGACACGTGGCACCACTCTATAAGATGCCGGAGAAGAAAGGGACAGAATGGCGTTGACTAGTCTACCGCGTGGCAGACCGAGAGTGGTACCGCATACTCCCTTTCATAAAGTACGGTGGCTACCGTACTTTGTATGTACATCAAAAAATATACGTTTATTTCGTTGGTCTAGAGGGGTTGTGAGTAGGTTTTAGGACTTAGAATATTTTTTGTAGGTAGTCGCCTCTCCTAGAGAGCTTGTTGTATAAAAGGCAAACGTTTGCCAGCCATAACTATCAATTTACTTGACCATTTTCAGTGATTCTTTTTTTTGCGGACTCAAGGGAGTCTAGGCTACACAAAGGAGTAATCGGTCAGAGTGTTTGCCTGCGAGGGTGGCAAAATTTCTAAAGGAAAGTCAAAGTGGGGGATATTATCAAAAACTCATATTCTAACTTTCCATTCAGTGGCGGAACTGAGCACACAGAAAGTCTTATTTCACAGTGGTGAAGCTTTAATAGGGTTCTGATTGTCAGGGGGTCAATCATTTGGGTTTATATAAAATTGGAGTCGGCACTATATAGATTAGCTTCTTTGGATCTGCGAATTCTGTGTGGCAATGGAGCCCATAGAATTTCAAGTTATGGGCCCACCATCCAGGGTGCCTATGTTTGAGAGAAGAGACTTCACTTATTGGGAGTAAACGATGGAGGGATTGCTTTTTGAAAAACACTTGTGGGGAATTGTATCGGGACAAGTGAGGTGTCCACCAACGGGCTTTGGAGGAACTCACTATGGAGATTCATATGGGGCTTCCCAGAAAACCAACCGGATTTCAGATGCAACGGAAGGTGAAGGGAATTTCATTGCCAAGGAACGGGGAATAGGGGAGAAGGAAAAAGGAACACCGATGGTGGGGGGGGCTAGGCTCTTGGCTACAGTTCCACTTGTACGGACTATAATTGAACCAAACACTGAAGAAAATGATAGAAAAATATGGGAATACAAAAACACTATAGCAAAACATCTCATACTTAGATACGTGTCTAAGTCTATAGCTATCACTCTTTTAAATCTAACCAATTCTTCGGAAATTTGGGAAACACTAATTCAAATTTATAAGAGTGAGAGTATGCAGAGGCAGCAGTTAGTAAAAAAAGAAATAGAGGCCTATGTTTATAAAGGCGGTAGCATGATAGAGTTTTGCAATGATATTGCTGCATTATATGTTGAGCTTGCTAGTGCAGGGTATGTAGAATATGAGGAGAGAAAGATTAACACACTAATCATGAAACTTCCAGATGAGTATGAAAACATAATTAACCGTATGCAAGAAATGGATGGCTCCTCATGAACTTGGAGCATTACCATGGGGATGACTCTAATGAGGGAAAGCACTTTGGAGCTTCGTAGGGGAAGTGATAGGGTGAATGCACTAACGGCTGGTGGTGACTGGCGGAATCAAGATGAGAGGAATGGCGGTGACAAGCGGAAGCGTGATGAGAGGAGTGATGGTGATGAGAGGAAGAGAGACAAAGGTAAACCTTATCGGAACTTTGGTGGAAAGAGAGGGAGAGGAAAAGAAAGGGGAGCTTTGAAAAAGGTGGTTTGCTTCTTTTGTAGAGAATCGGGTCATTATATGGAGGAATGTCCTCGTTTGGAGGAACTTAGAAGTTGTAATGTGGATGAAGAGGAAGAGGGGGAAGAGGAGAAAGAGGATGAAGATATTTTGGAGCTTCTCCACATTGGTAGTATGGAGAAGTGTGAAATACATACAAAAATTCCACAAAGGCAACAGTGTGCTTTTGGAGGTATAAGGGAAGTAAAAAGAGAGGAGGTAGTTGTGGGAATTAGACTTGATGAGGATGTGAAGGAGTGTAGAAATGATGACTTAGAAATGAGAAAGTCAGATCTAGGATCCATAATCGAAAAAGGGAAAAATCAAAATAATGATGATATATTTATAGATAGTTTGGAAACGGAAAACTGTTCGGAAAAGGAGACTTCAAGGGATTCCGATGAAAGGGGAGAAGTAAAACTAGAGGGGGTTTTTAAGGATAGGGGAGAAGAATATTTAATGAAAGGTTTAGGGGAGGAGAAATATTTATTGGGAATCAAATTAGAAAGTGATAGTGGAAAGGATTCCATGGGAGAAAGTAAGGAATGTTTAGAAAATGGGGTGAGTATCATGGATAAAAACATGAGTACGGAAGACGTAGATCTTATGAGCAACTAAGTGAGGACACTTGGTTTTGGGAAAATTTGGGAAGGCAATGGATTTGACATCACTAATGAGAGTGATGCCATTTATGAAGGTGTGCCTGTAAAAGGGTTAACATCCGGATGTGTGTTACATATTGGAGATGGGGCTGGCTGTTTGAACTATAAGAGGGAAATCCAACTTTGTGTGGATGGAAAAGGGATGAGGTGGATAAAATCGTTGCTCGGTTTTATAAAAAGTGGGATGCTAAATAAAATGTGTGATCATCAAGATGGAATGTTTAATTTAGCTTGTCTGAAAGACCTTTTAAAATATGAGGGTATTTTCTTAAAGTTTTATGAAAAGAAAAGGAAAAAGAAAAAGAAAAAGGGGGAGGGAGTGTTTCTTTATTTATGTGTAAGAGTCGAAGGGAAGATAGACTAGAAAATAAGGGGAGTGTTGATATTTGAGTATTTTCTAGGTATGATTTAGGAAAGAAAATGAGAAGAGGCAGTCTGCCTCTGACTCCCTTCTCCATGCCCCCACACTTGTTGTAGTCACTGAAGGTTGGATAGGGAGCTAGAGTTATGGCTGCCTAAGCTCTCTATAGAGACAAGAGTAGACAAAGGAAGTTTTTACTAAAATAACATTTGACGGATATAGGATTTGAACCAGGTACCTACCGTCCGTCAAACAAACCGTAGATGTTAGCTCTATCCGTTAAGTCTATGATTTGTGTTATGTATCATGGGGTTTAATAAATATACATATACAGTCATACGTAGAGATTTTCATTTAACTAGGTTAACGACATCTAGAACATAGAAGCAGTTGCGAAACAAATGGTACGGACATTTGTTTCGATGGCGCAAATGCAATTTGGATTTGAATCGACGGTGGTGGTGCGAGCCGGGATTCCGGAGTGGGCGACGTGGCGTTTTCGAGCGTCGCCACTCCGAATGATAAGTGGCAACATCCTAGAGGATTACGGGATCTCCGAAAAGCAAGACGACAGGTCTGTATGTGACAAATGTCACATCATGTCGATGTCGTACATGGACCATACAAAAAGTACTTCGGCACTTGTACTTTCATGTACGGTACACTCGTATGATTTGTGCGTACCTTAGTAGGTTCCGTGTTGATGTAGAATTTCAACGGTCAACACGGAACGGCAATCTAATAAATTCAACAGTCAACAAATGACACGTGGCACCACTCTATAAGATGTCGGAGAAGAAAGGGACAGAATGGCGTTGACTAGTCTGCCCCATGGCAGACCGAGAGTGGTACCGCATACTTCATTTCATAAAGTACGGCGGCTACCGTACTTTGTATGTACATTAAATAATATACGTTTATTTGATTGGTCTAGAGGGGTTGTGAGTAGGTTTTAGGACTTAGAATATTTTTGGTAGGTAGTCGCCTCTCCCAGAGAGCTTGTTGTATAAAAGGCAAACTTTTGCCAGCCATAACTATCAATTTACTTGACCATTTTCAGTGATTCTTTTTGTTGCGGACTTAAGGGAGTCTAGGCTACACAAGAGTGTAAATAGTCAAAGTGTTTGCCTACCAGGGTGGCAAAATTTCTAAGGGAAAGTCAAAGTGGGGGATATTATCCAAAACTCATATTCTAACTTTGCATTCTGTGGCGGAACTGAGCACACAGAAAGTCTTATTTCACAGGGGTGAAACTGTAATGGGGTTTTGATTGTCAAGGGGTCAATCATTTCGGTTTATATAAACTTGGAGTCGGCACTATCAAGATTAGCTTTTTTGGATCTGCGAATTTTGTGTGGCAATGGAGCCCATAGAATTTCACTCCCCTTGTTGATGAGTTCGCTGCAGCTGTCGCTTTAAAGGCGTTGCAGCTGAATCGTAGTCTTTCATTTATTCAGCCGGTTATCGCAGATGAGCGCCGTGACCTTGATCCTCACATCAGTTTCCTGAACATCTCTCAAAAGTCCTTCTTCGTTAACGATGTTGCTCCTTCTCTCCCTCTCATGGACACTGGAGTCAAACCCGTGATCTTCGGATCTAGATGTGTGCTCAAGCTTGATATGAGCGCAGACAAGCTTCAAGCCACCGCTACTCGGCTTCTCACTTCAGCCGGTACCACGGAGCCGGTGCTTTGAATCACGAAGGACTTGCTCACCTTTCGATTCCAAAACGGAACTGAGGGTTAGTCCGTGGAAGTTTATGTCCGAGCATTGGTCACCAAATGCAACGACTACGAATGCTCATTGGGATAGGATGTTATCTTTGGAATCGGTGGGGGAGTCGATATGCATGATCAGACCTTCTCCTACCATCCCTCTACTTTTTCCGGGAAGCAAAATATTTCTCCCCCTTGTCTGTGCTCGCAAGCTGTCGCCCCACTATGGCACATTCTGCTTCCCCTCTCCCTTCATTTTCTAGTATTGACCTTAGGGAAGACAATTGCGACTCTCTTTTCCCAAAAACTATCCTTCCAGACACCCCACCATTGTGAGATAGTTTGAGTGAGCCCGCCTTTCTCACCAACTCGCGTCATCTCTTGGATACCTTCGACACTAAGGTCTCTCCACACATTCTCCATAAGGTAAAAAACGATACTATCGTGATGTTGAGGTTGCAGAGGGTTTATACATGTACAGGTGTTGATCAAGGGTTCCACATGGAGTGCCTTATTCCTCCATTATCTTTCAACCGGGCTGACCACAGCCTGCATATCTGTTCCAGGCCCTTAGCTGTGTTAACCAGCTCCTCTTCATGCTAAGGGGTTAAGGGGAGAATTATTGGGTCCACTTCACTTTTATTAGGAGTATTATTGAATACTCTAGGGGAGTATTCTTCCCCTTCTCTCTTTGGGTCATATTCACCATTATTCCTTCTCATGGTGTATATATTTTTGTCTTTACATGTGTATTTTCATTGGTATATATGTTTGTGAGCATGAATTTGCTGGTTGTGATACTTGTTTGCTTGCTTGCCTCTCATGCATGACAACTTCTCTCTCATATCACCATATTTGACGCAATCACTGAAGACTAGAGAGGGAGTTAGAGCCATCTCTTTTTATGCTTCTCTTAAGAGACATAGCAGATCAAGTCATCCTTACCAAAAAGGTTGTTGGAACCAAGATTTGATTTTGGTACCTACTATCCGTCAGAGTAGCCGGTAACAAATAGCTTTGCCCTATAAACTAGGACCTGTGCTAGGATACATAGGGTATGATAGCTATTTAAACATTTACACGTAAGACATTTCATTTAATTGATGGAACAAACGATAGGACATAGAACCCGTTGAACATTAAAGTACCACACCAAATAAATGTTGCGAACATTTATTTCAACAACTTGTATTAAAAGTTGATCTAATCGGATAGCCATGGTGAGCCCCGACATCGCAGAATGGATGCTTTGGCTGTTTATGGTGTAGACACACCCGATGACACGCGGCAAGATCACATTGGGTTGCGTCATCTCCGGAGAATATGAAAACGAGTTCGGATATGACAGGCGTCCACGTTCTGGCCATGATGTAATTATGTGTTCCCCATTGGATCACATAATTTCCCTTTGTTTTTGAAGTCTCTAGTGAATTTTCAATGGCCTTTTTTGTTGAGAAACAATTGCCACCCTGGCAGGCAAAGTATATTAATGATTAGACCCTTGTGTAGTTCGGACCCTGTGAGTCCACAGGAGAAGAAATCTATGAAAACGCCCAAACATGCGATTAGCTATGAAGCGGCAAAAATACCTATTTGTATAAAACCACTATGGGAGAGAGGCGGCTACCTACAATTTGCTAAGTCCCAAAACTCCTCGCTAAAATCCCTATCTACTGCTATAAAGCACCAATCACAAGACTATACCGTAAAAGAGGGTACAAGTCTCGTGGTACCTTCTGTAGGGTTAAGGTATGGCATAGCCATAGTGAGGACTTTTGTCACACTCAAACTTGTCCTGATGCTTCCCGGTGATTTGGCTTTCCATTGATGCCGCGCCACGTGTCATCCGATGATGTATCGTCTATAAACCGCCAAAATAACCATTCCTTTATGTCGGCTTCAATGACAGCGGTCCAAGACAACTGATGTACTAACGTCCGCCGTTCAAATAAATGTCCGATCAATTTGTTTAGTACGATCCGGAGTGTATACGAAAGTCGCACTCTTTCTATGTAAGATTTTTTGTAGATCTAGTTAATCAGTTTGATCTGCATGTATATTTTTAAATATCTATTAAACCCTATATATCCCAGCTATGGTCCTAAACTATAAGACAAGGCTCCGGTTATTCTGGCGAACCATAGGGACCAGGATCAGTTCTTAGCTGGTCCGTATCTTTTTGGTACAGTCTACTCATATTGACCTCTGCCCTCTCTGGCTGCTTAGGCAGCTATCAATCTATCTCTCTCTCTCACTCCGGTTTTCGATGACTACAACAAGTATGAAAACCAGGGAGAGAGAGGTTAGAGCCTAGGTAAGACCATTTTATTTTGTTCCATTTCAATGACCTAGAAAATACAAATAAGAAAGAGAGACATTTCAACACAAGCCGTACAATGGCCGTACAGAAAGTACTTTGACACTAGTAACTTTCTGTACTATACAATAATTTGATTAGTCTGTACTCTAGTAGTACAGGATTTAGGGAGGGGTTTAAAACTTAGGCAAATCTGAGGTAGCCGCCTTTCTCTGAGAGAGCTTCTGTACAAAAGGTCATCTTTGACCATCCATAATTTACTGCTCAAGGGAGCAAATTTGGAGATTCTTTTTGCAGCACTCTAAGGGGAGTCATCACTTCAGAGGGGTGAGGTCAAATTTTTCTCGAGTCTGTCAGAGCGACAGCCAAGCTTGGTCAAAGGCAAAGGGGCAGAGGCTTTCCAAAGGCTTTTAGTGAGTTGCATACTCTGGAACCAATAGAGTGTCAGAGTTGCAACTTTATTATTTTGGTATTCATGATATAAGGCTTTATTATAAGAGACTTGGACATGTGCATTTAGACAAGTTAAAAGAAATGAAAAAGATGGGAGTAGTGGAAGGAATTCAGTTTGGGGGAAGTGAGAGCCTAAGTGACTGTAGAGGGTGTGCTCAAGGTAAGTCCCACTGGTTACCCTTCCTAAAAATAACCACTTATAAAGGAGAAAAAGTCTTAGATTTGTTACATATAGACATCTGGGGACCTACAAAAGTTCCTTCATGTGGAGGTAAAAGGTATATGATGACCATCACTGATGATTGGTCTTGGAATTCGAGTGTATATTTTTTGAAAGCTAAATCTGAGGCCCCAAAACATTTTAAAAAATACAAAGCATTGAGTGAAAGACTCCATGGAACTCGAATCAAGAAAGTGAGGAGTGATAATGGTGGAAAATACACCTCCAACCAGTTTGAGGATTTTTTTAGAGAGGAGGGAGTACAAGATTAAAAGACAGTTTATGAAAATCTTGAACAAAATGGTGAAGTCGAGAGGTTAAATAGGACAGTAAGTGATAGTGCCAAAAGCATCTTGTCAGATAAAAAGATAGGAAAGAGGTTATGGGCTGAGGCGATGAAATATGCAAACCACCTCAAGAATAGAGTATTACTTCATCAGTGAAAGGACAAACACCCTAAAAGAGATGGATTGGCCAAAAACCAAATATGTCACACTTAAAGGTTTTTCGGTAGTCAAGTGTTTAGTCTAAGTAGAGATCGGTCAAATTGGAAGCTAGATCCTAAAGGAAAACCTGGATACCTACTAGGATATGATGAGGATGTAAAATGTTACAGAGTTTATGATCTTAGAAAGAAAGATATAATATTAGTTAAGCACCTGGTAGTTATGGATAAAAGAAAATCTGTAGATCCTTTTAAGCATAAAAAGTCAGTCAGAATGAGATTTGAGTTAGAAAACTCTGATGACTTTGAGCTTCCTAACTATCCAAGTTTTCAAGAAGATGAAAACTTTGCAGGATCAAATCAAACCAAGCATGAAACAGTTGTGGAACCTCAAGTCATAACTCAGTCAAAGACGAAAGACATGATGGAAATAGACCCGGAACCAAATGATAGGGGAGAAGCCGAAAGTGTTCGAAAGAATCCACAACAACCATCAATTCCAGCTGCAAGTTTTGAAAGAGGAATGAGAAGCAGCAAAATATTGCAATAGGAATAAGTTAACAGCAAGGTAACCAAACTGTCTCATCCAGATGAAACCCCAAACTTATGGTGAGGCGATGAACTGTCCTAAAAGGAATTGATGGAAGATAGCCATTAATGAGGAGATGGCCTCAATTATGGCGGCCGATTCTTGAGAGCTAGTGGATTTTCCACCTGACCAAAAGCCAATTGGGTGTAAGTGGGTCTTCAAACTGAAACCTAACTCAGATAACACCATTGAGCGTTACAAGGCCCAATTAGTGGCCATAAGATTCACTGAGAAAGAGGGAATTGACTACGAGGAGCCGTCTGCCATGGTCGTCAAGTTCACTCTGTCCGTATTTTTTTTAGTCTGGCGGCAGCGAAAGACATGGAAGTGCACCAAATGGACATCAAGACTGCCTTCATGCATGAAGAGCTGGAAAATGAGATATTCATGCGACATCATGAACGGTTTGTGGAGCAAGGGGAAGAGAGCAAGGTATGCCGATTGATCAAATCTCTGTATGGACTGAAACAGGCACCCCGATAGTAGAACAAGAAGCTTGATGAGCTTCTTACAGGTCGGGGATACATTGAGATCAGCCCAGATCACTCAATTTACCTGTTTGAAGATAAAGAAGGTATCATTTTTATCTCCATTTATGTTCATTATTTACTTGTATAAAGTAAATCTATGGATAAAATCAATATAGTGAAAAAGGATCTAGAAGGCAAATTTGAAATGAAGGATATAGGGGAGGCAAAATAAATTTTGGGAATTTAAGTAGAGAGAGATAAAGAAAGGAGAATAATTTGTTTAACTCAGAAGGAGGCCATTGGGATTATGCTCGAAAAGTTTCAGATGAACATGGCTAATAGCTATTCAACTCTAATAGAACTAAAGAAGGGAAGTAAGGGGAGTTTGGAAAAAGGAGTTACAACTTTGGATGATGAATTTTGTCTTGAAGAGCAGAAGTTCATGAAGACTATTCCGTACAAACAAGTAGTAGGCAGCTTAATCTACTTTATGAATTGTACCCGGCCTGATTTAGCTTCAGCTCTATGAGTGTTAAGCAGGAGTTTGAATGCTCCCACAAAAAGAGATTGAAAGGCAGCAAAGAGAGTCCTTGGATATCTAATAGGGACTAGAGATCTATGATTACATTTGGGTGGGGATAACAATGACATCACCACTTGGAGTGATGCCAATCATGGGGATGCTCCTATGAGGAGGTGTACCTCTAAATATGTGTTGTATATGGGAGATGTGCCATGTTCCTGGAGCAGTAAATAGCAAAATATTATTGCTCAATCCACCACGGAGGTTGAGTATATGGCCTCTTGTTATGTTGTAAAGAATTAATGTGGGTCAAGTCTTTGCTTAGTGATCTTGGTCATTTCAAATGTGGTGTATCACGCAACCATCGCTATTGCTGCCAGTCCCAAACACCACTTGATAGCGAAACACATGGATATTAGACAAGTTTTTGTTAAGGAGAAAGTCAATAACAAAATAATTAGTTTAGAGTACAGACCAGATAGTGAAATGGTAGCAGATATGATGACCAAACCTATACCCTCTCTTAAATTATTTTTTGCAGCGACAAGTGTGGTCTTAACTTAAAAAGTGACTAGAAAATAAGGGGAGTGTGAAATTAATGGTTTATGGTTGGTATTTTTTATGTCTAAGTTGTGAAAAAGAAAATTAGGAAAGTAGCAAAGACAGCGTGCCTCTAACTTCTCTTTCAAGTCCCCATACTTGTCAAAGTCACTCAAGACTAGAAGGGGAGTTAGAGCCATGGTTGCATAAGCTGTCTAAAGGAGACAGGGAGCAATCCAGATTAGAGTTACCAAAAAGGTTGGACGGACCTAGTATTTGATCTTGGTACCTACTGTACCTCCGAGTAGCCGGTAGCCGTTATCTTTGTCCTATAGTCTAGAAACTATGTTAAAGATATAGGGTGTGATAGCTATTTAAAGAGGTACTCATAGAGAATTTGATTAACCAAGCAAACGGACTTTCGTGCATAGATCCGATTGTATACATAGTGCGAATCAAGGTACCAAACAAAACAAATGTTTGAAACATTTATTTCAACGGCTAGTATTAAAAGTTGTTTTGGAAAGGACGACCAAAATACGAGCAGACATCACGAGATGACCGCTTTGGCGGTTTTCGGTCACAGCCACACAAGATGACGCGTGGCGATGTTTCATTCATTCACGGCATCTGAAGAGAGCATTAGAACAAGTCCTGTTGAGACAAGCTTCAATTTCTTGGCCATGCCGTACAGTGGCCCTATAGAAAGTACTCTGGCACCAGTACCTTTCTATACTGCTTAGTTATTAGATTGGTGATTTATTTCAAGAGAAGGGAGTTTAAAGAGGGGTTTAGGACTTAGACAATTCTTATGTTGTCGCCTCTCTCTCATAGAGAATCTATATAAAAGGTCATCTTTGACCATCAAAAACTTACAGCTCAAAGGAGCAAATTGCTATATTTTTTTTATAGGCGACTCACGGGAGTCTTGCCTTCACTGGGGCGGAGTTGATCCAATATTTTTGAGCATGGTTGGGAAACAAAAGAGAAGGGCCCACAACCAAAAATAGTGTGTATTGGAGTCCTTCATATAACCTTCCCCCCAAATGCGGATGCTTCCGACAATGATGATCTTGCGCATTGTTGCTCACATCCCTCCTATAGACATGCATGCATTACAAACGGATAGGAAATAGGAATGAGTGCATGGGGAGGTGGGAAGATGTTTCCTCTCTTCCCTTATTTCCCTCATTTGGCTGACAAAAAAGAGTGGGTTTGGGCTAGTCCATTGGAAGTCTAACAAAGATTCCCTCAAAACCCACTGTTCTTGTCCAAAAGATTCTAGTAGTCAACCCCGGCTGAAACGCAACCGAAGCCCAAAAAGGACTACCAAAGAGAGAACACAGACACTTCCACGCAGAATAACGGAAAATAAAAAAAATAATAAGGAGTTTCAAAATTAACAATATCACCTTGACCTTAAAAAAATAGAGATAAAGTTAGGATTCAGAATAAGAGCAAGCGAGCTCAACATACCCCCAAAAGCAACATTGGCAACAAGAGGATACGAAATCTCTCTCAAGACACCGAAAGATGTAATGTCCTCTTTAACTCCTCGGTTTTTGCAACCCAGAACCGACAAGACCCCTCTCGGTATCAAACAACTACAAGTCCCAAATCGCCCAAAAAATAAAGATAGTGCCAACTACCCAACAAAACTACGATTTCTACAAAGGACAAATGCAAACCAAGATGGCAGTAGGGTCACTATCACATAACAAACAAAGGTTCTCCAAAATAAGGTTTGTTGCAATTTTATAGGGTTTTATCACGAGACAGTACTGAAACATCAACCTGTCTCCTCCAGCCCCAAGGGCATTATACAACAAAGTTTTTCCGATTTCAGATCCAAAAGGTCAACGCAATGGAAGGAGCCAATGACCAAAGAGCAATTGTTATCGAACTATCATAGGTTAAATAAGGCCATACCACACTCAGGGCAAAAAGTTATACTTCAGACTCTGGCTAAATCCGAAACTGAGAGTTTAAATTGGAACCAATAATCTACGATAAATCTTGAACTGATGTTGGGATACCACACTTTGACCTGGGGTAATTAATGGACCAGAGGTTAGCTGAACTTGAACTGAATTCCTACTAACAGCTAACAGCATAATCTAGGTGATATTCCCTAAAGTTACGTGGCAATCCACAATGTACCCCCCACGAGGGCTGGCGGTAGCTAGTCCCATGTAACGGAATCGCAATATTTGAGGCGGGAGAAGTTGGCCGTCTGGCCTCCGATAAGGGCAAAATATAGTGATTCCCGCTCGGTTTGGTAAATACAAGGATCTTGTCCCGCTCGGTGCACTCTCTCCTCCGTACACTGATGACCGTATTGGGTAAAAAGGGCTCGAAAATACTTCGTAATATAAAGGTGTTGAAAATAACGAAAAAGATTTGATATAAGTATTTTCTAGGTCTAAATAGAAAAACAGAAAAGAGAGCTAAAGCAGTCTGCCTCCACCTCTCTCTCTCCATCCCCCATACTTGTTGTAGTCAGTGAAAGAGAGAGAGAGAGTAGTGGAGCCATGGCTGCCTCAACTACACCTGTAGAGTACAACAATGACCTAAGTCACTCTTGTCAAAAGGTTGAGTCCGGCAAAACTCGAACCTCCAACTCATAGAGCAAGGCGTAGCCGTTTGCTCTAACCAGTCTGTCGTAGAAGTTTGCTAAAGTATATAGGGTTTGATAAATATTTAAAGAGTTTTACGGTAGCTATTCCGATTAACAAAATTACAAACATAGATACGTAGAACGAGTTAAATACTGTACGGATATGATTTCCCACGAAGTAAATGAATCAGACATTTGTTTCGACAGTTGAGATCAAATACTAAATTCTATCCAACGGCGCACATCATCCCCTAGATCGCGGAATGGTCACTTTAGCATTTTGTGACGTGGGGTGACTTGGCCCCATTTCGAGAGGTAACATTTGGTCGCGGGAATTCAAAGGAACGTATGGACGAGTGAAAAGTGGACATGCGTCCGCTTAATGGCCTTGTCGTACAAAGGCCGTACAAAAAGTACATCACTAGTAGTAATTTCTTGTATTGTATAGTTTTCTGATTGGTTCGTACAGTCAGTAGATAGGGGTTGTGAGAGGGAGCTAGGACTTAGAAGAATCTGGTAGAGAATCTGGTAGATGGTCTTCTCCCTCTTTGAGAGTTTGTATATATTTGCATCTTTGCCACCCTATAATAAATCGCATGGTTGGGCGATTTCAGAGATTCATTTTTCTACGAACTCAGGGGAGTCAAGGCTGCACTAAGGTGCAATCAAATTGTCATCTTGTTTGCTAGGGCAGCAGTGGTTGCCATTGAAAGTGGGTAAGTTAAACAACTATCTAAAGGCTTCCTGAATTCTGTAATCCAATAGAGGACACAAAATTGCAAGTTATGGGCCCACCCTCTAGAGTGCCCATCTTCAATGGATCAGGGTTTATCAATTGGGAAGCCATGATGAGAGGGTCTTTGTGTGAAAAAGTATATTGGGGTATTGTTAGTGGAGAAGTGAAACGTCCACCTCAAGAAACCCCACCGAGGTTTGGTGGAATAAGGCTTTTTGTAGCAACATCAGTTGCAATATAGGAGGTAGATGATGGGGATTGCAGTGTGTCCAAAAAGGGGAAAAAAAAAGAGACACCTTTTACTCCTATTGCTCCTATTCCCGCGACATGCGGAGCGGCGATCGTGAAGGCTGCGGAGACCGACACTCAAAGGTGGGAAGACACCAACATGGCTGCCAAGAACTTCATTATGAGACACTTCACTCAAGCTTTGGCAAATCGCCACCTTCACGTTAACAAGGTTGAGGAGTTGTGGGTGAGTTTGATAGAGATCTATAGAGATGGTACGATTCAAGAGCTCTAGTTGGCAGAGCAAAGTTTGGGAAATTCTACTTACAAAGGGGGAAAGATGTTATAATACTGTAATGATCTTTCTTTTTTGTATATGGAGATGGAGAGTGCCGGATGGAGAGGTACAATGAAAATGAAAGTTAACACTCTCATCGTGAAGTAACCCGACGAGTATGAGAACATAGTGTACCGAGTACAGGAAATGACTGATAGGTCATGGAAGTGGAATACAGTGGTCCGCATCATACTTGTGCAAGAGAACACGATTGAGATTAGAAGAGGAGGAAAGAGCGTTCAAGCTCTAGCCGCTCGAGGGGACAAGTGGAGACAAGACGCGAAAAAGCCATACAAAGGAGAAAGAGTTCAGACTGGAGGACTGAGGACCCCAAAGGGCCTTTGACATTTATGCAAAAAGCCGAGACACTTTTTCATGAATTGTGTCAAGCTGTTGGAGCTAAGGATCCAAGAGAATCGTGGAGGGGCTACTTCCGGAGGGAAGAAAAAGGCACTTTCGGTCACAAGAATGACAAGATAAATAGTGGACGAGTCCTCTAAGGAGGATAGGGAGCTTCTTCTTGACAAGATTCTGGAGGAGAAGGAGATCCCTCAAAGACAAAAGTGTGCCTTTAGAGCAATTCGGGAAGCTCCACAAGAAGGATGGATCATCAACTTAGGTGCATCCATGCATATGTGTCGTGACAAGGACCTCTTTATTAAGCTAAAGAAAATCCCTACTGTAAAAATAGAGTATGGGGATGAGAGAGTGGTTACTAAAGTTCTAGTGGGATCAGTAGATTTGAAAGTAGTAGTGTAGGGTAAGAATTCTATACTCACTTTCTCAGATGTGCTCTATATTCCTCAGCTGAGTAATAATCTTGTCTCTACATCTTTGTTAGATGGCAAAGAGTTTAATACCTTCACTTGAAAGGGAGTCTTTATAGCTAAGTATGGGGATGAAGTTTACTTCACTGTTGATAAGGGTAGCCAAGGAATGTTTAGGCTTAACCTAAGTTATGAAAAGAAGAATGCTTATTATGTTGGTGTCCCAAAGTTGATGATTTGGCATAAGCGGTTAGGGCATGTGCACTTTGATTCGTTAAGGGAAATGAAGAAGCTTAGTGAAGTAGAAGATATTGAGTTCAATGATAATGAAATGGTGAATGATTGTAGTGGTTGTGCCCAAGGTAAGGCTCACAAACTTCCTTTTCCTAAAGCCGCCACATATAGTGGGGAAAAGGTACTAGATTTAATCCACATAGATATCTGGGGACCAGCAAGGGTACACTCAGTTGGAGGGAAAAGGTATATGTTGACAATAATTGATGACTAGTCTAGGAACTCTAGAGTTTACTTTCTAAAAACAAAGTCTAAATCACCAACTTACTTCAAAGAATATAAAGCCTGGAGTGAGAAGCTGCATGAAAACCCCATTAAGAGAATAAAGAGTGATAATGGGGGAGAATATACCTCTACCTAGTAGAATACCTGAGAGATGAGGGAGTTCAGCACCAGAAAATTGTACCACATAATCCAGAACGAATTGGGGTAGCTGATAGGTTAAACCGAACCCTAGGAGATAGTGTATGCAGTATGTTGGCTGACTTGAAAACAGGAAAGAGATTCTGGGCAGAAGCCATGAACTGTGCCAACTACATTAAGAATAAGTTCTTAACCTCAACAATCAAAGATATGACACCTTATAAGAGATGGGTCAGAAGGAAATCGGATATCTCTCACCTTAAAGTATTCGGTAGCCTAGTCTACAGTCTATATATGGATAAGAAAAACGGGAAACTTGATGCTAAGGGAAAACTTGGATATTTTGTGGGATATGATGAGGATGTCAAGGGATATAGAGTCTATGACTTAGCAAAGCAAGATATCATTCTGGTCAAACAACTAGTTGTCATGGATGAAGGAAAGTGAATTGACCCCTTCAAATATACCAAGAAGATAAGAATCAGGTTTGAGTTCGAAAGTGAGGAAAACTCTGTTTTTCTCGAAAAAGATATGAGTGATATAGTGATTGCAGATTCAGAGGAGATCCAAGATGCATGAGAGTTACGAGATACGTCACATACTCCTATTGACTTTGAGGAGACAGAAGAGGAGGAACCAGAATCATCTTTTATGGATGAGGGAGAGAAGAGACAGTAACAAGAAACCCAAGACTTCCCTCTATTCGAGCGTCAAAGTTTGAAAGTGGGAGAAAGAGGAGCAAAATGATACAAGAGAAACAGGCTGCTCATAAAGTAACTAAGCTATCTCATCCTGATGAGCCTCAGTCATACTTGGAGGCTGTAAACAGACCAAAAAATGACAGATATATTAGAGCCATAAATGTTGAGATGGCTTCGATCATGGAAGCAAATACTTTGGAGCTAACGGATTGTCCTCCAAATAGAAAACCTATTGGCTAAAAATGGGTATTTAAGCTAAAATTGAACCTAGATAATACCATTGAAAGATATAAGGCTCGATTGGTAGCGAATGGATTCACCCAAAACGAGGGGATTGACTATGAGGAGACATATGCTCCAGTTGTTCGTTTCCCATCAGTAAGGATTCTCCTCACTCTAAAAGCAGCGAAAGACATGGAAATCTATCAGATGGATATTAAGACCGCCTTCCTCAATGGTGAGCTAGAGGAAGAAATCTTCATGCCGCAACCAGAGGGGTATGTGGAGGCTGGGAAACAGAGGAATGTATGCAGACTCATAAATTCCTTATGCGGAATTAAGCATGCTCCCTGACAATGGAATAAGAAAATAAATGAGTTTCTCACTGGTCTGGGATATATCGGGATCAGCTCACACCATTCTATCTATATGTTTGAAGATGAGGATGGTGTGATCTGTATTGCAATTTATGTGGATAATTAGCTGGTGTTAAGTAAAACTTTGGAAAAGATCAATAGGTTAAAAAAAATCTTAGAAGCAGATTTGACATGAAATTTTTTGGGGAGGCAAGATATATTTAGGGAATTCAAATGGAAAGAGATAGGGGGAAAAGGATCATTAGACGCACTCTGAAAGAAGCAATAGGTAATATGCTTGAGAAATTCGAGATGGAGAAAGCAAATAGTTGTACCACTCTTATCGACTTAAAGAAAGTAAGTGACGGGAGTGTAGAAGGAGGAGTGATAATCTTAGATGATCAGATGAGTCCAGAAGAGAGAGAATTTATGAAGTCTATTCCTTATAGAGAGGTCGTAGGAAGTTTGTTCTACTTAATGAACTGAACAAGACTGGACGTAGTGGCAGTGGTATGAGTACTCACTAGGAGTCATAATAATCGTAAGAAGAGAGATTCGGAGGCAGCCAAGAGAGTCATGAGATATCTGGTCAGAACGAGAGAGTTATGGTCGCATTTGGGAGGGGAGCACACTGATATCATGCAATTTTGTGTCCTCCATTAGACCACAAAATAAAAAAAGCTTCTAGATAGTATTTAACTAACCCACTTTCAATGACAACCACTGCTACCTAAGCAGAGAAGCAAACAACTTGATTTCACCCGTGTGCAGCTTCGAATCCCCTCACTCCGTAGGAAAAAGAATCTCTGAAAACGCCCAATGAGGCAACAAGTTATGAGGCAATAAAAATGCCAATTTGTACAAACTCTCAAAGGGAGAGGTGACTACTTACCAAAATTTTCTAAGTCCTGATTCCCTCTATTAACTTCTATCTATTGAAGTACGGACCAATCAGATTATTGTACCATACCAAAAAATACTACTGCCGGTGTACCTTTTGTACGGCCTATGTACGACAAGGTTATCAAACGGACGCGTGTCCGCTTTTCACTCGTCTGTACATTCCTCGAAATTCTCATGATCGAATGCCATCTCTCCACTAGGCTCTAGGTCATGCCACGTCACAAAACGCTAGAGTGACCACTCCGGGATTTCGGCGATGATGTTCGCCATTGGATTTGCAACGAGACGCAATCTTAGCCGTAAAGAATACTTTCGCGACATTTGTTTCGTTGTTGAAAAATACGTGGTATCCGTTTTGAATTAGAATCGTACTTCGTACTTTTATAAAACTGTATCTTTGCGTGCCGTATACAGTTTTAGTTAAATAGATTTGTTCCTCCCTAAATATATATATCTATCACATAATATAGCATTTAGCACTGGTCCTAGTCTAATAGGATAAAGCTAACCGCTATCGGCAAACTTGACGGACCAAAGGTACCTGGATCAAATCCCGGGTACGTCAAGTATATTTTTAGTAACCTACTAAAAATAATTGTCTGTTGAACTAAGGCAACCATGGATCAACCACCCTTTCTGTCTTTTAGTGACTACAACAAGTATGGGGGCTAGAGAGAGGAGGTGGAGGCAGGCTCTCTGTCCTTTTTTTTGTTTTATACTAGCATATTTAAACCTAGAAAATACTCTAGAAATCTTTTAATTTCAACACTCCCCTTGTTTTCTAGTCTAATTTTAATTTTTCTTTCAACCCGCATTTTTCACGACAATATTTTAATTTAGGAGAGGGCACAGGTTTGGTCATCATGTCAGCCACCATTTCTCTATCAGGTTTAAACACAAGATTTAATTTATTTTTCAACTTTTTCTCTTACGAAGCTTAATCTTATGTCCATATGTTTTGCTTTGAAATGATGTTTTGGATAGGCTGCAATTGCGATTGCAGCTTGATTGTTGCAAAAGATTTCATGCACTCCCTCCTTCATATATCCCACTTCTTGCAACAATGATTTCACCCACATTAGTTCTTTTACAGCAGAATAAGACGCCATATACTTAGCCTCCATAATAGACTGAGCAACCACCTTTTGATACTTGCTGCTCCAACAGCCAGCACCTTCCCCCACATACAAAACATATCCAAAAGTGCATTTTGTCATAGGTGCATCCCCATAATTGGCATCAATCCAAGTGGTGATATCAGTGTGCTCCCCTCCCAAATGGAACCATAATTCTCTGGTTCGAACCAAATATCTTATGACTCTCTTGGCTGCCTCCCAGTCTCTTTTCCTAGGATCATTAAGACTCCTACTAAGTACTCCAAGTGCTGCTGCTATGTCCAGCGTGGTACAGTTCATAAAATAGATTAAGCTTCCTACAACCTGTCTATAAGGGATAGACTTCATAAAATCTCTCTCCTCTGGACTCATCTGATCGTCTAAGATCATCACTCCTTTTACACTCCCATCACTTACTTTTTTCAAGTCCATGGGAGTGGTACAACTGTAAGCATTTTCCATCTGGAATTTCTCAAGCATATTACCTATTGCTTCTTTATGAGTAAGTCTGATAATCTTCTTCCCCCTATCTCTCTCCATTTGAATACCCAAAATATATTTTGCCTGCCCTAAATCCTTGATATCAAATTTGCCCTAAGATCTTTTTTTAGCCTATTGATCTTCTCCAAAGACTTACTCAACACAAGTAGATCATCAACATAAATTGCAATAAAAATGACACCATTCTCATCTTCAAAAATATAGATAGAATGGTCAGAGCTGATACGGATATATCCCACATCGGTGACAAACTCATCTAGTTTCTTATTCAACTGTCAGGGAGCTTGCTTTAGTCCACATAAGGACTTTATGAGCTTGCAGACTTTGCTCTTTTCTCCTTTTTCCACAAACCCCTCGGGTTGTCTCATTAAAATGTCTTCCTCTAACTCACCATTAATAAAAGCAATCTTAATGTTCATCTCGTGTATTTCCATGTCTTTTGCTGCTGCTAGACTGAGGAGAACCTTTACTGATGGGAAGCGAACAACTGGAGCAAAGGTCTCCTCATAGTCAATCCCCTCTTTTTGGGTGAACCCCTTCTCTACCAATTAAGCCTTATATCTCTCAATTGTATTATCTGGGTTCAATTTTAGTTTAAAACCCATTTACACCCCATAGGTTTTTTGTATGGAGGTCAATCTGCTAGTTCCTAAGTATTTGCTTCCATGATAGAAGCCATCTCATCATTTATGGCTCTAATCCATCAATTTTTTTGTAGACTATTCACTACCTCCGAGTAAGATTGAGGCTCATCTGGGTGAGATAGCTTAGTTACCTTATGAGCATCTTGTTTTTCCTGTATTATTTTGCTGCTCCTCCTTCCTCCCTCAAACTCCGAAGCTGGAATGGATGGAAGTCTTGGATTTCTTCTCACTATCTCGTCGGCTCCCCTGTCCGTGGAAGGCGGTTCTTGTCCCGCTTCTTGTATCTCCTCGAATTCCATGGGAGTATGTGAGGTTTCCGGTGAGTCTCTGTATCTTGGATCGCCCCTGAAGCTGCAATCACGGTTTCACTCATGTCTCTTTCAGGAACGACCGAGTTCTCCTCACTTTCGGACTCAAATCTGATTCTTATCTTCTTTGTATATTTGAAGGGGTCAAATGACTTCCCTTCATCCATGACAACTAAGTGTTTGACCTGAATGATATCTTTCTTTGCTAAGTCATAGACTCTATATCCCTTAACATCCTCATCATATCCCACAAAGTATCCAAGTTTTCCCTTAGCATCTAGTTTCCAGTTTTTCCAATCCGTGTCAAGACTGTAAACTTGGCTACTAAATACTATAAGGTGTTAGATATCTGGTTTCCTTCCAACCCATCTCTCCTAAGGTGTCACTCTCTTTACAGCTGAGGTAAGGACTCTATTCTTAATGTCGTTGGCACTTTTCATTGCTTCTGCCCAAAATTTCTTTCCTATTTTCTTGTTTGCCAACATACTGCATGCACTATCTCATAGTGTTCAATTCAACCTCTCAGCTACCCCATTTTGTTTCGGGTTATATGGTACAATTTTTTGGTGCTATACTCCCTCATCTCTCAAATATTCCTTAAACTGGTTAGAGGTATATTCCCCTCCATTATCACTCCTTATCATCTTAATGGGGGTTTCATGCAACTTCTCACTTCATACTTAACATTCTTTGAATTAAGTTGATGCTTTAGACTTTGTTTTTAGAAAGTAGACTCTAGAGTATCTAGACTTGTCATCAGTTATTATCATCATAAACCTCTTTCCTCTAATCGAAGGTACTTTTGCAGGTCCTCAAATATGTGTGTGGACTAAATCTAACACTATCTCACCTCTATATGTGGCGGCTTTGGGAAAGGGAAATCTGTGAGCCTTACCTTGAGCACAGCCACTACAATCATCCATCATTTTATTATCCCCAAACTAAATGCCTTCTACTACCCCAAGCTTTTTCATTTCCTTAAACCTATCAAAATGCACATGCCCCAACCGCTCATGCCAAATCATAAACTTAGGAACACCAACATAATAAGCATTCTTCTTTTCATTACTCAGGTTAAGCCTAAACATTCCTTGGCTACCCTTATTTGCCGTGAAGTAAACTTCATCCCGATACTTAGCTGTAAAGACTCCCTTTCTAGTGAAGGAATCAAACTTATTGTCATCTAGCACATACGTAGAGACAAGATTTTTACTCAGGTGAGGAATGTAGAGTACATCTGAGAATGTAAGTATAGAAGTCTTAACCTCCACTAAGACTTTCAGATCTAGTGATCCCACTATATCTATAGTAACCACTCTCCCATCCCGATACTCTATCTCTACAATCGGGATCTTTTTTAGCTTAGTGAAGAGTTCTTTATCACGACACATATTCATGGATACACCTGAGTCGATAATCCATCCTTCCTCTGGAGCTTACCGAATTGCTCCAAGGGCACACTTCAGTCTGCAAGGGATCTCCTTCTCCTCCAAAATCTCGTCAAGAAGAAGCTCCCCATCCTCCTCAGAGCACTCATCCTCTTTTTCTCCTGTCACCATTGTAACCACAAGTGCCTTTTTCTTCCCTCCGTAAAAACCTCCTCCACAATTCTTTTTGAGCCTCAACTTCGATACCTTAACACAATATGCGATGAAGTGTCCTTGTTTATTTGCAAAAATGACAAAGACCCTTTGGGGGCCTCGGTCTCCCAAAATGATCTCTTTCTCCTTTGTAAGGTTTCTTAAGGTCCTTCCCCCATCGGTCCCCTTTTGCTGCTAGAGCTTGAAAGCTCTTACCTCCTCTCCTTATCTCCATTGTGTTTTCGTGAACAAGTATCATCCTGACCACTGTGTTCCATTTCCATGAACTATCAGGCATTTCTTGTACACGGTAAACTATGTTCTCGAACTCATCTGGTAACTTTATTGTAAGGGTGTTAACTTTCATTTTCATAGTACCTGTCCACCTGGCACTTTCATCTCCATATACAAACAAGAAAGATCATTACAATAATCTAACATCTTTCCTCCTCTGTAAGTGTAACTCGCTAGCTTTTGCTCAGCCAACAGGAGCCCTTGAATAGTTCCACCTCTATAGATCTCCACCAAACTCTCCCACAGCTCCTCGGCTTTGTAAATGTGAAGGTGATGGGTGGCTAAACCTTGAGTGAGGTATCTTAGAATGGAGTTCTAGGCAACCAGGTTTGAATCTTCCCACATTTGAGTATCATTCTCCACGGTCTTCACAGCCGCCGATCCCGGTGCCATGGCAATAGGGGTGAGGGATGTCTCCTTCCCTTTCCCCTTTTCCGACACACTGCTATCCCCATCAATTGCCTCCCCCGCGGAAGCAGTCGCTGCTACAAAAAAACCTTACTCCTCCAAATCCCGGCGAAATTTTCGAAGGTGGATGTTTCACTTGTCTACTGACGATACCCCAGTTTCGTTTTTCGCACAAAGCTCCCATCATCATGGCTTCCCAATAGATGAACCCAGATCCATTGAATGTGGGCACCCTATAGGGTTGGCGCGTAACCTGCAATTTTGTGTCCTCCATTGGACCACAAAATACAAGAAGCCTCTAGATAGTATTTAACTAACCCACTTTCAATGACAACCACTACTACCCAAGCAGACAAGCAGACAATCTGATTGCACCGCTGTGTCACCTGGACTCCCTTGAGTCCTTAGGAAAAAGAGTCTCTGAAAATGCCCAACCAGGCGATAAGTTATGAGGTAGTAAAAATGCCAATTCGTACATTCTAAAAGGGAGAGGTGACTACCTACAAAAATATTCTAAGTCCTCATTCCCTCTAATAACTTCTATCTACTAAAGTACGGACCAATCGGATTACTGTACCGTACCAAAAAGTACTAGTGTCGGTGTACCTTTTGTACGGCCTATGTACAAGAAGGCTATTAAGCGGACGCGTGTCAGCTTTTCACTCGTCCGTACATTCCTTGGAATTCTCACGACCAAATGTCATCTCTCCACTTGGCTCCAGGTCATGCCACGTCACAAAACGCCAAAGAGACCACTCCGCGATTTTGGCGATGATGTGCGCCGTTGGATTTGCACCGAGACGCAATCTTAGCCGTAATAAATTCTTGCGCGACATTTGTTTCGCTGTCAAAACAAAATGCGTGGTATCCGTTTTGAAATAGTGTCGTACTTCGTACTTTCATAAAACTATATCTATGCGTGCCGTATACAGTTTTAGTTAAATGGATTTGTACCTCCCTAAATATATATATATCTATCACATACTATAGCATTTAGCATAGGTCCTATTCTAATAGAATAAAGCTGACCTCTATTGGCCAACTTGACGAATCGCAGGTACCGGGATCAAATCCCGGGTCCGTAAGGTATATTTTTAGTAATCTACTAAAAATAACTGTTTGTTGAACTAAGGTAGCCATGAATCATCCACCGTCTCTATCCTTCAGTGAGTGCAACAAGTACCGGGGCTAGAAAGAGGAGGTGAAGGCAGGCTATCCGTCCTTTTCTTTTTCTTTTATACTAACATATTAAACCTAGAAAATACTCTAGAAATCTATTAATTTAATCATATCACTACTTGGAGTGATGCCAGTTATGGGGATACACCTATCAGAAGATGCACTTATGGGTATGTGTTGTATGTGGGGGAAGGTGTTTTTTGTTGGAGCAGCAAGCAACATAAGGTGGTTGCTTAGTCTACTATGGAGGTTGAGTATATGGCCTGTTGTTCTGCTGTGAAAGAATGTATGTGGGTCAAGTCATTTCTGCAAGAACAAGTGTATATGAAGGAGGGATTGCATGAAGTCTTTTGTGATAATCAAGGTGCAATTGCAATTTCAGCCAATCTAAAACATCATTTCAAAGCTAAACATATAGACATAAGATTGAGGTTCGTAAGAGAAAAAGTTGAAAATAAAATTTTGAATCTTGTGTATAAACTTGATGAAGAAATGGTGGTTGACATGATGACCAAACCTGTGCCCTCTCCCAAATTAAAATATTGTATGGAAAAATGCTGGTTGAAAGGATCTATTGCATCCAATATACAAAGTCCTCGGGTAGAAATAATCGTTGCCTTGGTACATAATTCCCTCTCCGGCGTTAAGAGTTCCACAACTAATCCATGTGTTGAGTTGCGTATAAATTTCCCATGGCGAGAGGCATCTCTTGAAACTTTGAGACCTCCATAAGTCTTCAGAGTGGACAGCTTCCAAGAAGCCTCTAGGATAATCTGACCCTTTTGTGTTTCAGCGAAAACAACTCCCTCCCTGGCAGACAAAAACTCTAACCACCTGCACCCTTGTGATGGCAAGACTCCCTTGAGTCGATAGCAAAAAGAATCTCTGAATTTGCTCCTCTGAGCAGTAAGTTATGGAGGGTCAAAGTTGACCTTTTGTACAGAAGCTCTCTAGGAGAGAGGGTCCTATCTCCTAATTTTTCTAAGTCCTATCTCTCTCACAGACTCTATCTACTGATGTACGGAACCAATCAGAATACAATTTTGTACGCAAAAGTACAGCTGTCGGTGTACTTTATGTACGGACATTGTACGACATGGCCTAAATGTCGACACATGTCATATCCGGATTCGGTGCCATAATCTCCGGAGATTCCACGATCCAATATAAATTCGCCACGTGTCATCTGATGTGGCGATGGCCGCAAACCGCCGAAATCTTCTTCCGCGATCTCGGCGCTAATTCCGGCCGTCCGATTAAATTCGGATTTAATCGTAGCCGTAATAAATACATGCGCGGTATTCGTTTCACCTACGAAATAAATGCGCGGAATTGATTTCTTGTTCGTACCGTAATCCGTACTTTACACATTACCGGATCTATGTATCCCGTAATAAATTACAGTTAAATGATTAATCCTACGCGTACATCTTTAAATAAATATCAAACTATATACTACGTAACATTAGTTTCTAGACTTAATGGCTAAGGCTACCGGCTATCTACCGTTTGCCGGCCGATAGGTACAGGGATCAAATCCTGTGGCCGGCACATATATTTTAGATAAAAGTGTGCTCCTATTAGCCCTAGTGCTCCACCTGCTCCTGCTGGTGCAAGTGTGACTCCTAGTGGTAGTGGATCACAGCCGAGTCTTAATGCCCATGACCTACAACACTGCCCTTGGAGCAATTCGGGAAGCTCAGAGGAAGGATGGATTATCGACTCAGGTACATCCATGAATATGTGTCGTGATAAAGAACTCTTCACTAAACTAAGAAAGAACGTGACTATAAAGATAGAGAATGGGGATGGGAGAGTGGATATTGTAGATCTACTGGGATCAGTAGATCTGAAAGTCTTAGTGGAGCGTAAGACTTCTATACTTACATTCTCAGATGTACTCTACATTCCTCAGCTTAATAAAAATCTTGTCTCTACGTTTGTGCTAAATGACAAGGAGTTTGATACCTTCGCTAGAAAGGGAGTCTTTACAGCTAAGTATCGGGATGAAGTTTACTTCACCGCAAATAACGGTAGCCAATGAATGTTTAGGCTTAACATGAGTAATGAAAAGAATGATGTTTATTATTTTGGTGTTCCTAAGTTGATGATTTGGCATAAGCGGTTAGGGCATGTGCATTTTGAAAGGTTGAGGGAAATGAAAAAGCTTGGGTTAGTAAAATGCATTTTGTTTAGGGATAATGAAATGATAGATGATTGTAGTGGCTGTGCTCAAGGTAAGGCTCACAGACTTCCTTTTACCAAAGCCGCCCCATATAGAGGTGAAAAAGTGATAGATTTGGTCCACACAGATAAATGGGGACCTACAAAAGTACCTTCGGTTGAAGGAAAGAGGTTTATGATGACAATAACTGATGACTGGTCTAGAGACTCTAGAGACTAATTTTTGAAAACAAAGTCTGAAGCATCAACTTACTTTAAAGAATATATAGCTTGGAGTGAGAAGTTGCATGAAACCCCCATTAAGAAGGTAAGGTCTGATAATAGGGGGGAATATACCTCTGACCAGTTTGAGGAATATCTAAGAGCTAAGGGAGTACAGCACCTGAAAACCGTACCATATAACCCGGAACAAAATGGGGTAGCTGAGAGGTTGAACCAAACACTAGGAGATAGTGCATGTAGGATGTTGGCAGACAAGAAAATAGGAAAGAGATTTTGGGTAGAAGCAATGAACGGTGCCAACTACATTAAGAAAAGAGTCCTTTCCTCAGCTGTAAAGAGAGTGACACCTTATAAGAGATGGGTTGGAAGGAAACTAGATATCTCACACCTTAAAGTATTCGGTAGCCAAGTTTACAGTCTAGACACGGATAGGAAAAACTGGAAACTAGATGCTAAGGGAAAACCTTGATACTTTGTGGGATATGATGAGGATGTTAAGGGATATAGATTCTATGACTAAGCAAAAAAAAATATCATTTTGGTTAAACACTTAGTTGTCATGGATGAAAGGAAGTCATTTGACCCCTTCAAATATACAAAGTAGATAAGAATCAGATTTGTGTCCGAAAGTGAGGAGAACTCGGTAGTTGCTGAAACGGACATGAGTGAAACCGTGATTGCAGATTCAGGGGCGATCGAAGATATAGGAGACTCACCGAAAACCTCACAAACTCCCATGGACTTTGAGGAGATACAAGAAGCGGGATAAAAACCGCGTTCCACGGACAGGGGAGCCGATGAGACAATGAGAAGAAATCGAAGACTTCCATCCATTCCAGCTTCGGAGTTTGAGGGAGGAAGGAGGAGCAGCAAAATGATACAAGAAAAACAAGATACTTATAAAGTAACTAAGCTATCTCATTAGATGAGCCTCAATCTTACTCGAAGGTAGTGAATAGTCTAGAGAAAGAAAGATGGATTAGAGCCATAAATGATGAGATGGCTTCTATCATGGAACGAAATACTTGGGAACTAGCATATTGAACTCCATACAAAAAACCTATTGAGTGTAAATGGGTATTTAAACTAAAATTGAACCTAGATAATACAATTGAGAGATATAAGGCTCGATTGGTAGCGAAGGGGTTCACCCAAAAGGAGGGGATTGACTATGAGGAGACCTTTGCTCTAGTTGTTTGGTTCCCATCAGTAAGGATTCTCCTCAATCTGGCAGCAGCGGAAGACATGGAAATACACCAGATGGACATTAAGACTAGTTTTCTTAATGGTGAGTTAGAGGAAGAAATTTTCATGAGACAACCCGATGGGCATGTGGAAGAAGGAGAAGAGAGTCTGCAGGCTGATAAAGTCCTTATATGGACTGAAGCCGGCTTCACGATAGTGGAATAAGAAATTAGATGAGTTTCTCACCGATCTGGTATATATCCGGATCAGCTCTAACCATTCCGTTTATATGTTTGAAGATGAGAATGATGTCATTTTTATTACAATTAATGTAGATGATGTACTGGTGTTGAGTAAGTTTTTGGAGAAGATCAATAGGCAAAAAAAAGATCTTAGGGGCAGATTTGATATGAAGGATTTAGGGGGGGCAAAACATGTTTTGGGGATCCAAATGGAGAGAGATAGGGGGAAGAAGATTATCAGACTTACTCATAAAGAAACAATAGGTAATATGCTTGAGAAATTCTAGATAGGAAATGCTAATAGTTGTACCACTCCCATGGACTTGAAAAAAGTAAGTGATAGGAGTGTAGAAGGAGGAGTGATGATCTTAAACGATCAGATGAGTCTAGATGAGAGAGAGTTTATGAAGTCTATCCCTTATAGACAGGTCGTAGGAAGTTTAATCTATTTTATGAATTATACCAGGCTGGACATAGCGGCAGCAGTTGGAGTACTTAGTAGGAGTCTTAATGATCCTAGGAAGAGAGACTGGGAGGCAGCCATGAGAGTCATGAGATATCTGGATGGAGCTAGAGAATTATGGTTCCATTTGGGAGGGGATCATAGTGATATCACCACTTGGAGTGATGCCAGTTATGGGGATGCACCTATGAGAAGATGCACTTTTGGATATGTTTTGTATGTGGGGGAAGGTGCTTGTTGTTGGAGGAGTAAACAGCAAAAGGTGGTTGGTAAGTCTACTATGGAGGGTGAGTATATGGCGTCTTGTTCTGTTGTAAAGGAACTAATGTGGGTGAAGTCATTGTTGCAAGAAGTGGGATATATGAAGGAGGGAGTGCATAAAATCTTTTGCGATTATCAAGCTGCAATCGCAATTGCAGCCAATCCAAAACCCCATTTCAAAGCAAAACATATGGACATAAGATTAAGCTTCGTAAGAGAAAAAGTTGAAAACAAAATTTTAAATCTTGTGTTTAGACCTGATGGAGAAATGGTGGTTGAAATAATGACCAAACCCGTTCCCTCTCCTAAATTAAAATATTGTCGGGAAAAATACGGGTTGAAAGAAAAATTATAATTTGACTAGAAAATAAAATGAGTGTTACAATTAATAGATTTCTAGAGTTTTTTCTAGGTTTAATACGTTAGCATAAAAGAAAAACAAAAGGACAGACAGATTGCCTTCACCTCCTCTCTCAAGCCTCCATACTTGTTGTAGTCACAGAAGGAAAGAGAGGATGGTTGATCCATGGCTGCCTTAGTTCAACAGCAGTTGTTTTTAGTTGGTAACTAAAAATATACATGACGGACTCAGGATTTGATCTGGTACCTGCGGTTTGTCAAGTTGGCCGATAAAGGTCAACTTTATCCTATTAGACTAAGACAAATGCTAAATGCTATAGATCTGATAGATATAAATATATTTAGGGAGGAACAAATCCATTTAACTAAAACTGTATATGGCGTGCATAGACACAGTTTTATGAAAGTACGAAGTACGACACTATTTCAAAACAGATACCACGAATTTTGTTTCGACAACGAAACAAATGTGGCGTCAATATTTATTACATCTAAAATTGCGTCTCATTGCAAATCCAACGGCACACATCATTGCCGAAATGCCGGAGTGGTCACTTTGGCGTTTGGTCAGAGTTTTTGTTTGCCAAGGTGGCAGTTGTTCTTGCTGAAACACAAAGGGGTCACGTTTATCCTAGAGCCTTCTTGGAAGCTGTCCACAATGAAGACTTATGGAGGTCATAGAGTTTCAGCTTGTGGGCCCACCCTCTAGGGTACAAATCTTTAATGGAACTGGCTTCATATACTGGGAAAGTATGATGATAGGAGCTCTATGCGAAAAAAGGTTTTGGGGGATAGTGAGTGGACGATTAGGGCGTCCATCAAGTGTTGGAATTCCTCCAGGGTTTGAAGGAAGCAGATTCACAAAGAAAGCAGGTCCATCTTTAACGGAGGAGACAAAGGAAGGAGAGGTGGTGGACAAAAGAGCGGAGAAGGAGACGACCACACCAATAGCAACTGGTTCACCATTCATGTCACCTATTCTGAGGAACGAGGAGAATGATACTCAAACCTGGGATTTCAACAATATGGCGGGAAAGCACTTCATACTGTAGAGATAGAGTATAGGGATAAGAGAGTGGTTACTACAGATCTAGTGGGGTCAATAGTTCTGAAATTCTTAGTGGAGGGTAAGACTTCGATACTCACATTCTTAGATGTACTCTACATTCTTTAGCTGAGTAAAAATCTTGTCTCTACATCTGTGTTAGATGAAAAAGAGTTTGATACCTTCACTAGAAAGGGAGTCTTCACAGCTATATACGGAGATGATGACTACTTCATGGCAGATAAGGGTATCCAAGGCATGTTTAAGCTTAACCTGAGTAATGAAAAGAATAATGCTTGTTATTTTGGTGTTGCAAAATTGATGATTTGGCATAAGCAGTTGGGGCACTTGCATTCTTATAGGTTGAGGGAAATGAAGAAGCTTTGTTTAGTACAAGGCATTCACTTTGGCGGATGATTGTATTGGATGTGCTCAAGGAAAAGCTCAAAGACTTCCTTTTCCCAAAGCTGCCACATATAGGGGGGAAAAGGTACTAGATCTAGTCCACACAGATATCTGGGGGCCTGCAAGAGTACCTTCGGTTGGAGGGAAGAGGTTTATGTTAACAACAATCGATGACTAGTCTATGTACTCAAGAGTCTACTTCCTAAAAGAAAAGTGTGAAACACTAACTTACTTCAAAGAATATAAAGCTAGGAGAGAAGTTGCATGGAACCCACATTAAGAGTTTAAGGAGTGATAATGGGGAAGAACATACCTGTAACCAATTTGAGGAATACCTGAGAGATGAGGGAGTTCAACACTAGAACACTATAGCATATTACTCGGAAAAAATTGGGGTAGCTAAAAGATTGAATTGAACACTAGGAGATAGTGCATGCCGTATGTTCGCATACAAGAAAATAGGAAAGAGATTTTTGGTAGAAGCAATGAACTGTGCCAACTAAATTAAGAATAGAGTCCTTACCTCAGCTGTAAAGGGAATGACACCTTATCAGAGATTGGTTGGAAGGAAACCAGATATCTCACACCTTAAAGCATTCGTTATCCAAAATTGCAATCTTATTACAGATAAAAAAAACTGGAAACTAGATGCTAAGGGCAAACCTAGATACTTTGTAGGATATGATGAGGATGTCAAGGGATAAAGAGTCTATAACTTAAAAAAGCAAGATATTATTTTGGTCAAACACCTAGTTGTCATGGATGAAGGGAGGTAATTTGACCCCTTCAAATATACTAAAAAGATAAACATTTGTTTTGAGTCTGAAAGCGAGGAGAGTCTTGTCTTTCCCGAAATGAACATGAGTAAAACAGAGATTGCAGATTCAAGGAAGATCCAAGATACAAGAAATCTACCCGACACCTCACATATTCATATGGACTTCGAGGACACCGAATGAAATTTTGTAGTCTCCATTAACCGACCAAATAATCAGCCTATGTAAAGCCTCTAAGATTATATTTGACCCTTTCCCTTACCCACTGAATAAGTCCCACCCTGAAACACAAATATTTTGACCACCCTCCCTTGAGTCAAATGCAAAAAGAATCAGTGAATTTGCTCCCTTGAGCAGTAAGTTATGGCTGGCCAAAGATGGCCAAAAAATACAAAAGGTCACCAGGAGAGAGGTGCCTCAAACACGCTAAGTCCCTTAACTCCTACTCACAACTATTTACTATTCTACCCTCGGCCAATCAAAAGGGTGTATAGTACAAGAAGGTACAGTGGCCGATTGTATTTCTTGTACGGCCATTGTACAACATGGCCTTTTGGATGACACTTGTCAACATGGGAGCCATCTGTTGTTTTTAGGAAGATTCAGTTTCGTACATTCGTGCACGTATTTGGGTTTGTAAGTAATTTTGAGAAGTACTGTGGAGGCTTGAACAAATTTGCGGATTGGGGGAGTAGGTGTACGACTGAAATTAAAGCGACGTAAGGAACAAATTGAGTGGAGCGGAATGCCAAAATCGATTTGCCGACGCGAAGCGATCCGATGTGAAATGTACGAAATGTTTAAAGTGTAAATTGAGCGCTGGACGATGTCTACCGACATTTTCAATGGATCGCATTTTATGATGACATATTAACAAGTGGACCGTACTTATGGGATGTCACTTCACTACGGTTTTGTCACAAGCGACAACGTAGTTTCGACACCAAGCGGCCGATTTTATGGACGCCAATGTTAATATTTGAGGAAACATTTTATTGACTTATGTGTATTAATAATTTAGTATTGTTTATTACAGTTTCTATTCAGGGGATCATTTAGGATTTTTGCAAAATAATTTGTGTGTTTGTAGTGTTACACTTGCAAACAAGTGTACTCTTATGATTGGTCGACTTTCAGGTGTACGCTTACAATAAGTGTATTCTTAGTAGTAGGTTTTAATGGCTAAATAGGATAAAATGACAGTTATGTAATTTAAGGTTAGGAGTTTTTGTCGTGGTAGGTTATTATGGTTAATTATTAGTTTGTGGAAGTTACGCTGGTTAATTTAACACGTAGCGATTTGTTTAGAGCTCACAAATGTCTATATAGATTTGAGCTTCATTAGGAAAAATCATCAATGCTAGTTAAAAAAAAGTAGGGATCAAAGATGTAGTAATTTAGGGTTTCCGATTAGGTCATGCACTTAAGTGATATATTTTTTATTTGATTATACTTTCGTTTATGTGAGATTGCATTCATTTACTATTATTGTTTATATATGTCATTTATATATATATGTTTGTCATGCATTGTTTATGCCATTTGTCCTAGGGGGAGTTGAGATTTTCACGAAACCCTAGTAATTGTTTAATGCATCTGTGTATGCATTCTATTGCGTCTGTGTACACTTGGTTAATGCATCTGTGTATGCATTTTGTTTTGTCTGTGTACGGATTGTTAATGCATCTGTGTATGTAATTTGTTGCGTCTGTGTACACATTGGGAGGGTGCACAATTTAATATGATTGTTCAATGGCCTGACTTTGCTTAGATTTTTGCATGATAGTTTGGGTGGCTTCTGCGGTCTATATTAGACCAAAGAACAACACCATTGTTCCTCCTCCCATCCTTTCCGGTGTCCAAAGATGTGGCGCCACTTGACACAGCGCCCCGCTATGTTAGAAACCCGTCAAAGATTCATTCGGGTTTGGCGGGGGCGACGAAGTCCAGCCAATCATGAATTTTACACTGTTAGATTCGTGTTTGCAAGCGCCGTTTGACTTTAGATGTCGTTTTGTCAATTTTGGTCTATTTTAATGAAAGTGACGTTATGCGTTACACTTTAAATACATAGCAAATTGAATGCCTCTATCATTTCGTTAATGCCTTGATTGGTAAGGCGTACGTTTATGCAATACTATATAGACCCATGCTCAAATTATTTTCATGGCAATATTTTGCCAATCTATCAATCTGTCTGCCTGTCTGCCTGTTTCTTTCTTTCTATGGCGGCAGCCAATGTGGCTCTCTCTTTCTCTCTCTCTCTTTTCACTCTAGAGTTTAAATTAATAAGTGAATATTAATTACTTCTTTTCAACACAAAATAAGAGGAATTTGAACCAGCTTCCATGAATAAGGGAGTTGATAAGGTAGTAAAGAGAAACCCGAGACTTCCTTCCATTCCAACTTCAGAACTTGAGGGAGGGAGAAGGAGTAGCAAAAGGATACAAGAGAAACATGCTGCTCATAAGGTAACTAAGCTATCTCCTCTGATGAGCCTCAGTCATACCTGGAGGCAGTGAACAGCCCAGAAAAAGACAGATGGATTAGAGCCATAAATGATGAGATGGCTTCCATCATCAAACAAATACTTTGGAACTAGCGGATTGTCCTCAAGACAACAAATCTATCAGTTGTAAATAGGTATTTAAACTAAAACTCAACCGAGATACTACCATTTAAAGATATAAAGCTCGTTTGGTAGCAAAGGGGTTCACCCAAAAAGAGGGGATTGACTATAAGGAGATGTTTGCTCAAGTTGTTCGGTTCCCATCTGTAAAGATTCTCCTCAGTCTAGCTGCAGCAGAGGACATGGAAATTCATCAAATGGATGTAAAGACCGTATTTCTCAATGGGGAGTTAGAGTAAGAAATCTTCATGCGACATCTAGAGGGATTTGTGGAGAATTGGGAAGAGAGCAAAGAATGCAGGCTCATAAAGTCCTTATATGGACTTAAGCAAGCTCACCGACAGTGGAATATGAAACAAGATGAGTTTCTCACTTGTTTGTGATACATCCAAATCAGCTCTGAGGATTCTATCTATATGTTTCAAGATGAGAATGGTAAGATTTTTATTGCAATTTATGTGGATAATCTAATGGTGTTAAGTAAGTCTTTGAAAAAGATCAATAAACTAAAGAAAGATCTTAGAAGCTGATTTGACATCAAGGATTCAGGGGAGGTAAATAATAATTTGGGAATTCAAATGGAAAGTGATAGGGGGAAAAGGATCATTAGATATACTCTTAAAGAAACAATAGGTAATATGCTTGAGAAATTCAAGATGGAAAAACAAACAGTTAAACCACTCCCACGGACTTTAAGAAAGTAAGTGATAAGAGTGTAGAGGGAGGAGTGATAATCCTAGATGATCAAATAAGTCGAAAAAAGAGAGAGTTTATGAAGTCTATCCCATACAGGCAGGTTGTAGGAAGTCTAATATACTTCATGAATTTTACCAGGCCGGACATAGAGGCAGCAGTTGGAGTACTGAGTAGGAGTCTTAATGATTTTAAAAAAAGAGACAAGGAGGCAACCAAGAGAGTCACGCTATATCTGGTAGAAACCAGAGAATTATGGTTGCATTTGGGAGGGGAGCACAGTGATATCACTACTTGGAGTTATGCTAGTTATGGGGATGCACCTATGAGAAGATGCAATTCTAATTATGTGTTGTATGGGGGGGAAGGTGCTTGCTGTTCGAGCAGTAATAAACAAAAGGTAGTTGCTTTGTCTACTATGGAGGCTCACTATATGGCCTCTTGTTCTGCTATGGATGAATTGATGTGGGTTAAGTGGTTGTTGCAAGAACATATTCCGTACCTTTCCTTACGTTTTGTTCGCGCCACTCATATAATTTCGTAAATCCCAAAACAAGAAAACCGACCGAAGCCCCAAAAAGGGCTACCGAAGAGAGAACAAAGATACGTTCACTCAGAATAATGAAAAGATAAAATATAGATATACTGTCTCAGAATTAACACTATCACCTTGCCCTAGAAAAATAGAGAATAAAGAAAGAATGTCGAATGATAGTAAGCGAGCTCAGCCTACCCCCAAAACGTAACGCTGACAACAAGAGGAGACAAAATCTCTTCCGCAAACACCAAAACAGGTAAGGCCTCCTTAACCCCTCGGTTTCGGCAACCCGGAACTGGCAAGACCCTTCTTGGTTTCCAACAAACACCAATCCCAAATCGCCCAAACAGGAAAGACAGTGCCAACCCCCAAACCAGACTACGATTTCCACAAAGGACGGATGCAAAACCAAGATGGCAAAAGGGTAACAATCACAAGAAAGTTTGCTGGAATTTCTAGAGTTTTTCTCGGAGACAATACTCAAACAGCAACCTACCTCTTTCGGCCCCAAGTGCCTTATACAAGAAAAGTTTGTCCTACCGAAAGTGCGGAAGTCAAAGCAATACAAGGATCTAATCACAGGAAAGGAATTGTTATCGTAGGGACATAAAACAAAACACGTTGCATTACACTCAGGGCAAAAATTTATGCGACTATTTTTGGCTAGATTGCAAGCTAGAGGTCATTCTATGATACACTCTTGAGCACAAAGTTCTGAAATGGACGTGAAACGCCTAACTTTGACTTAAGGTGATAAATGCTCTGCTTGTCTCGTGGACTAGAACTAACCTCCTACAGAAAGCCAACAGCAAAATCTATAAGATAATCCCAAAAGTTACGCCGCATTTCACAATGAAGACCCCAAAGTGACAGGTTGAAACTAGTTGTATGTAACAAAAAGGGTTATCTGGAAACGTAATACCTCCGTCTTCCGACCTCCGTTAGGCGCGCAATAAAGTGTGTTCCGCTCAGTTTGGAAAAAAAAAGGATCTGATCCGGCTGGGTGCACTCCTTCTTTCGTACTCCGATGACTGTACAAGGGAGAAGATGCCCGAAAATCCATGGTGATCTAGAGAAGTGCCGATAAAGCCAACGAGCTTGACAGGAGACGAAATCTCTCTCGAAGACACCGAAACAAGTAATTTCTTCCTTAACTCCTGAGATTCCGCAACCTGGAACTGGCAAGACCCCTCTCGGTATCAATCAACAACAAGTCCCAAATCGCCCAAAAGGAAAGATAGTGCCAACTACCCAACCGGACTACGAATTCCACAAAAGACAAATGCAAACCAAGATGGCAGTATGGTCACAATGTCATAACAAACAAAGGTTCTCCAAAAGAAGGTTTGTTGCAATTTTCTATGGTTTTTATCAAGAGACAGTACTGAAACACCAACCAGTCTCCTTCAGCCCCAAGCGCCTTATACAACAGAGTTTGTTCGGTTTCAGATCCAAATGGTCAACGCAATGCAAGGAGCCAATGAGCGGAGAGCAATTGCCATCGAACTGATGTTGAGATGTATGTATTTTTTAGGTCTGAATAAAGGAAATCAATATGAGGAATTCCGCAAAGGCAACCTGCCTCTCGCTCCACTCTCCAATCCCCCACACATTTCGCTGTCACTAAAGGTTGGAGAGGAAGACAAAGCCATGGCTGCCCATGCTGCCCAAAGAGAGAGACAGGCTGTAGTATTTGGTAGGTTTACCAAAAGGATCTTTGACGCCCCAGGATTTTATCCGCGGACCTGTCATCCGTCAAGAATCTGATAGCCGGTAGCTTCATCCTGTAGACTACGATCAGTGCTAAAGTACATGGGGTACGATAGTTATATGAATTTGAACGTGCAGTATCTTTCATTTAATTGGTTACAAGAAGACCTGTACATAGAAACGCATTAGATCGCACAAATTTCGGACCGCACGGAATTTAACGAAATGATGTTTTATTTAGACGGCCACTGTTAAATGTCGGTCTTCATCGAACGGCTGTTGTGCGAGCCGGGATTCCAGAATGGACAATTTGGCGTTTTCGAGCATCGACACTCTGGATGACACGTGGCAACATCCTTGAGGATCGCGAGATTTCCGGAACGCAAGATAATAATTCCGGATGTGACAATTGTCATAGTATGACAATGTCGTACATTGACTGTACAAAAAGTACGACGGTAATTGGACTTTTTTGAACGGTACAGTCTTACGATTGGACCGTACCTCAATACTAGGAAGCATAGAGAGGGGTTTTAGGACTTAGAATAAATTTGGTAGGTAGTCACCGCTCTCCCAAAGAGCATCTCTATAAATAGGAAAACTTTGCCTTTTAATTAAAACTCACTCAATAGACCATTTTCAGTGATTCTTTTTGCTGCAGACTCAGTGGAGTCCACGCTACAGAGGGGTGTAGTCGGTTAGAGTGTTTGCGTGCCAAGCTGGCTGCATTTCTAAGGGAAATTCAATGTGGGGAATGTTATCCAAAAGTCATATTCTATCTTTGCATTCTATGGTGGAATTGAGCACACATAAAGTGTTAACTCACAGGGTTGAAGCTATTATGGGGTTATGGTTGTCAAGGGGTCAATCATTTGGGTTTAAAACAAACTTAATGTCGGCACTATCTAAATAAGCTTCTTGTGAGTTGCCTACTCTGAGGACCAATGGAGGTCTTAGAGTTTCATGTTATGGGCCCACCATCTAGGGTGCCTACGTTTGATGTAACAAACGTCACGTATTGGGAGTTTACTTTGGAGCTTTGTAGGGGAAGTAACAGGGTGAATGCACTAACAGCTAGTGGTGACTAGCGGAAGCGTGATGAGAGGAACGGCAGTGACGAGCGGAAGCGTGATGAGAGGAAGAAAGACAAAGGTAAACCTTATCGGAATTTTTGTAGAAAGAGAGGGAGAGGAAAAAAAGGGGAGCTTTGAAAAAAGGGGTTTGCTTCTTTTGTAGGGAGCCAGGTCACTATATGGAGAAATGTTCTTTTTTCGAAGAAATTAGAAGTTGGAATGTTGATGAGGAGGATCAAGGGGGAAGAGGAGAACGAGGATGAAGATATTTTGGAGCTTCTCGGTATCAGTAATATGTGGAAGAAAAAAAAAACACACATAAATTCCACAAAAGCAACAGTGTGCTTTTGGAGGTATAAAGGAATTAAAGAGAGAGGAGAAAATTGAGGGAGTTCAATATATTGAGGATAGTTTCATAGATATTTTGGAAACAAAAAACTGGTCGGAAAGGGAGACTTCAACAAATTCCGAGGAAAGGGGAGAAGTAAATCTAAAGGGTGCTCTAAAAGATAAGGGAGAAGAGGAATATTTGATTAAAAATTTAGGGGAGGAGAAATGTATTTTGGGAATAAAAATAGAAAGTGATAGTGGAAATAATTCCGTACGAGAGAGTGACGAAAGTGCAAAAAATGGGGTAACTATCATGGATAAAAAAATGAGTTCGAAAGATGTAGATTTTATGAGGAACGTAGTGGGGACCCTTGATTTAGGGATGAATTTGGGGGGTAATGGTTTTGACATCACTAATGAGAGTGATGCCATCTATGAAGGTGTGCCTCTAAAAGGGTTAGCATCTGGGTGTGTGTTGCAGATTGGAGATGGGGCTCACTTTTGAAATTGCAAGAGGAAAATTAAATTTTGTGTGGAAGTAAAAGAGATGAGGTGGATAAAATCTTTGTTCGGATTTATGAAAAGTGGGATGCTAAATAAAACGTGTGATCAACAAGATGCAATATATATTCCAACTCATTTAATAGACCTAATTGAATATGAGGTTGTTTACTTAAAGTTTTATGAGAAGAAAAGAAAAGAGAAACAAAAAAAAATGTTTTTGGTAGGAGTTGAGAGGAAAGTAGACTAGAAAATAAGGGGAGTGTTGAAATGTACGTATTTTCTAGGTATGAATAAAGGAAATCAATATGAGGAAGTCCGCAAAAAGCAGCCTGCCTCTCGCTCCACTCTCCAAACCCCCACACTTGTAGCAATCAATATAGGCTTGTCGCAATCAATGAAGGTTGGAGAGGAAGACAGAGCCATGGTTTCCCATGCTGCCCAAAGAGAGAGACAGGTTGTAGTATTTGGTAGGTTTACTAAAAGGATCTTGACGGACCCAAGATTTGATCCTGGGACCTATCGTCCGTAAAGAATTCGACAGCCGGTAGCTTTATGGTGTAGACTACGATCAATGCTATAGTACTTGGGGTACGATAGTTATATAAATCTGAACGCGCACTATCTTTAATTTAACTGGTTACGGGACCGCCTGTACACAGAAACACATTCGATCGCACGAATTCCGGACCGCACGGAATTAACGAAAGGATATTTTTTTTAGACAGCCAATGTTTAATGTTGGTCTTCATCGAACGGCCATGGTGCGAGCCGGGATTTTTGAGTGGACAATTTGGCGTTTACGGGCACCGCCACCCCGGATGACACGTGGCAGGATCCGAGAGGATGGCGGGATTTTCGGAATGCGAGATAATAATTCTGAATGTGACAAATGTTACATTATGACGATGGCGTACATTGACCGTATAGAAAGTACAACGGCACCTGTACTTTTTTGTACGGTACAGTCTTATGATTGGACCGTACCTTGATACTAGGAAGCATAGAGAGGGGTTTTAGGACTTAGAATAATTTTGGTAGGTAGTCGCCTTTCTCCCGGAGAGCATCTGTATAAATAGGCAAACTTTTCAATTTAATGAAAACTCACTCAGTGGACCATTTTGAGTGATTCTTTTTTTGCTCTAGACTCAGGGAGTCCAGGCTACACAAAAATGTAGTCGGTCATATTGTTTGCCTGCCAGGGTGGCTGAATTTCTAAAGGAAATTCATTGTGGGGAATGTTTTCCAAAAGTCATATTCTTACTTTGCATTCTGTGGTGGAACTAGGCACTTAGAAAGTGTTATTTCACACGGTTGAAGCGGGTTCTGATTGTCAAGGGCTCAATCATTTGGGTTTTAAATAAACTTAAAAGTCGGCACTATCTAGATAAGCTTCTTGTGAGTTGCCAACTATGAGGACCAATGGAGGTCTCAGAGTTTCAACAGACATAAGAAAAACAAAGTTGTACCACACTAAAGGCAAAAAGTTATACTTCAGACTCCGGCTAAATCGGGAACTGAGAGTTTAAACTAGAACCACTAATCTACCAAAAATCCTTAACTAGCGATGGGACACCTGACTTTGACCTAGGGTAATTAATGGACCAGAGGTCAGTTGAACCTAAACTGAATTCCTACTAACAGCTAACAGCATAATTTACATGACAATCTCAACAGTTAGGAGGCAATCCACAATGTACCCCCCATAAAGGCTGGCGGAAGCTGGTTCATGTAACAAAACTGCAATCTTTGAGGCGAAGAACTTGGCCGTCTAGCCTCCGTTAGGCGCAAAATATAGTGCGTCCCACTCAGTTTAGTAAACACAAGGATCTTGTCCGGCAGGGTGCACTCACACCTCTGTACCCTGATGACCGTATTGGGTAAAAAGGGCTTGGAAATCCTTGATAATATAAAGGTGTGCCGCAAACGCACACGAGCTTGACAATTTGTTGTTTATCAGGGTGGCAGACAGTCTTGATCAAGCACAAAGGGGTCAGGGCTATCCTACAGGCTTTGTCTAAGTTGCCAACTCTAAGGACCTATGGAGATCTTAGAGTTAGGACACGCCGTTTACGGGTGAAGAAAGACAAAAAGTCGGCCTTTTTAAAAGTTTTCAAATTGATTACCAAAGGCCTCTAGGTCTTAATATATTAGCGAAAAAAAAAAACATGCATGTAGCTTTTCTTCATCTCTACTCTCTTACCCCCATACTTGTTGTAGTCACTGAAAGAGAGAGAGAGTGATGGAGCCATGGGTGCCTCAGCTCCATAGACAGGGTTAGAGAGTGACCTTACGTCACTCTCTACAAAAAGGTTGAGTCCAGTAGGACTCGAACCCCGACTAGTAGAGCGTGGCGTAGCCGTCCGCTATAACCTGTTTGTCATAGATGTTCGCTAGATTATATAGGGTGTGATTCATATTTAAAGTATGTTACGTCCCCTAATCTGATTAACGGCAATGTAAATGTAACATCATAGAATAGGTTAAAACTAGTGCGGACTGGATCCCGCAGGAAAAAAATGAATCTGACATTTGTTTCGACGAACGATATTTAACGCCGGTTTTTATCCAACGGCATACAACTTCGCCGAGATCTTGGAAAGGTCACTTTGGCGTTTTGTGACGTGGCATGACCTAGAGCAACGTGGAGAGATAACATTCGGTCGTGGGAAATTCCGAGGAACGTAAGGACGAGTGAAAAGTGGACACGCGTCCGCTTAAAAGCCTTGTCGTACATATGCGTACAAAAGGTACACCGACAATAGTACTTTTTGGTACGGTAGAGTAATTTGATTGGTCTGTACTTCAGTAGATAGAAGTTATTAGAGGGAATGAGGACTTAGAAAATTTTGTTAGGTAGTCACCTCTCCCTTTGAGAGTTTGTACAAATTGGCATTTTTACTGCCTCATAACTTATCGCATGGTTAGGCGTTTTCAGAGATTCTTTTTCCTACGGACTCAAGGGAGTCCAGGCTGCAAAGGGGTGCAGTCAGATTGTCAGATTGTTTGCTAAGGTAGCAGTGGTTGCCATTGGAAGTGGGTTAGCTAATAGCTATCTAGAGTCTTCTTGTATTATGTAGTCCAATGGAGGACACAGAATTGCAGTTTTGCGTATAAAGACAAAATAAGTGGTACGATTTAGTATGGATAGTTGCAGATTTTTGTAAACTACCCTAGTTTTTGACTAATGGCACCAAGTTCTATCAGTCGTGGTTATGTTAGGCGAAAAGTGGGGTAGCTTACAAAAATCCGCGCATATCCTTACTAAACCGTACCACTTATTTTGTTTCTATAAGCAAAATTGCATTACAAAGAATCTTGCCAATACTTTATGGGAGGTAACACTGACCAATGACTTGGCGTAGAAGACTGGCGTTTGCAAAAATCACAAAAGTTTTGTCGTATTATGACTTGGTAACGCAGGTACATGGTATGTAAGTCAAGATTTGAAGTGAGATTTGTCGGTGTGAAACTTTTGAAGGATATTCAATATTGAATCGTAGCTTACGTGGTGCCACTCAATTTAGAACACGTGGGTTACAAGCTCTACGTGATGGAACATTGCGCGGACTTCCATTAGGCGTTTCAGTAATTGTACAGATTCGTTAACTGAAGAGCGTGCTTTCCATTAGATCGCATTAATAAACCACTTTTTATTTGCGTGGCTCATTCTGGTTGGTAACACGTAGGTTAATATTCAATGCTAAAAATCTTGAAAGAATCTTCTAATGCAAAGTCTAAATACAAGATATGTACCAGCGGAAGTAACATATAGTGTTGTGTATCGCTAAGGATTTGCCGATAAATGATATGGGATTTTTTTCGGGTAGCCGATAATCGATACATTGGTACGATGTAACGTTATCGGTGCTATCGCGGATAAATACCTGATATTTATCGGTTATTATTGGCGATAACACCGTAATCGATAACTATCGGCGATATCTGTACGGACCGTACAGATAAATGTACGACCAGTACACTCAACTGCGCCGCGAACCCCCTTCCCCCCGATTTCGTAAAAAAATCGCTATATTTCCATCATTATTTCTAATGTAAGGGGGTTTTACTTGGGTACCCCTTCCAGAATGTCCTTTTGACTGTTATTTCTTTTATAAATGGCAGTTAATGGTGGCAGTCTGTTTGTCTACTTTGGTAGGTAGTCACCTCTCCTTTTGAGAGTTTGTAGGAGTTGGCATTTTTACTGCCTCATAACTTATCGGCTCGTTGGCCGTTTTCAATGATTCTTTTTGCTACCAACTCAGGGGAGTCCAGGCTGCAGTGGGTGGATTCAAACTATCAGTTTGCCTTTTTGGACAACAGTGGTTGTGGCATGAAGTGGGTTAGTTAAATACTATCTAGAGCTTCGTGTATTGTGTGATCCAATGGAGGACACAGAATTGCAGGTTATGGGCCCACCTTCTAGGGTGCCCACCTTGAATGGATCTGGGTTTATCTATTGGGAAGCCATGATGATAGGAGCTTTGTGCGAAAAATAATTATGGGGTATCTTCAGTGAACAAGTGAAACGTCCACCTTTTGGAATTCCGCCGGGATTTGGAGGAATAAGGCTTTGTGTTGCAACGACAGCTTCTGCGAGGAGGCTAATAATGGGGACAACATTGTCTCCGAAAAGGGGAATGGGATGGAGACACTTCTCACCCCTATTGCCATGGCACTAGGATCCGCGGCCGTGAAGACCGTGGAGAACGATACTCAAATGTGGGAAGACATAAACATGGCTGCTTAGAACTTTATTCTATGACACCTCACTCAACGTTTGGCCACCCATCACCTTCACATTTACAAGGCCGAGGAGCTGTGGGAGAGTTTAGTGGAGATCTATAGAGCAGGAACTATTCACGAGCTCCAATTGGTTGAGCAAAAGCTAGCGAGTTACACTTACAAAGGGGGAAAGATGCTAGATTATTGTAATGATCTTTCTTGTTTGTATATGGAGATGGAAAGTGCCGGATGGAAAGGTACAATGAAAATGAAAGTTAACACTCTCAGCATGAAGTTACCAGACGAGTACGAGAACATAGTCTACCGAGTACAAGAAAGAACTGATAGTTCATGGAAGTGGAATACAGTGGTCTGGATGATACTTGTGCAGGAAAATGCCATGGAGATTAGGAGAGGAGGGAAGAGTGTTCAAGCTCTAGCAGCAGAAGGGGATCCATAGGGGAAAGACCTGAAGAAAACGTACAAAGGGGAAATAAATCAGTCTGGGGGACCAAGTCCCCCAGAGGGCCTTTGTCATTTTTGCAAAAAGTCAGGACACTTTATCGCAGATTCTATCAAGTTGTTGGAGCTGAGGCTCTAAGAAAACCATGGAGGTGGTTATTCTACAAGGAAGAAAAAGGCACTTTTGGTCACAAGAGTGACAAGAGAAACTGAGGATGAGTCTTCTGAGGAGGATGGGGAGCTTCTCCTTGACGAGAGTTTGGAGGAGAAGGAGATCCCTCGGAGATAGAAGTGTGCATTTGGAGAAATTCGGGAACCTCCACAGGAAGAATGGATCATCAACTCAGGTGCATCCATGCATATGTATCGTGATAAGGAACTCTTCACTAAGCTAAGAAAACTCACTACTATAGTTTTAGAGTATGGGATGGGAGAGTGGTTACTAAAGATCTAGTGGGGTCGGTAGATTCTAAAAGTCTTAGAGGAGGGTAGACTTCTATACTCACATTCTCAGATGTACACTACATTCCTTAGCTGAGTAAAAATTTTGTCTCTATGTCTGTGTTATATGACAAAGAGTTTGATACCTTCAGTAGAAAGGGAGTCTTTACAACTAAGTATTGAAATGAAGTTTACTTCACGGTTGATAAGGGTAGCCAAGGAATGTTTGGGCTTAACTTGAGTAATGAAAAAAAGAATGCTTAATAAGTTGGTGTTCCAAAGTTGATGATTTCGCATAAACGATTGACGCATGTGCATTTTGATAAGTTGAGGGAAATGAAAAAGCTTGGGGTAGTAGAAGGCATTCAGTTTGGGATAATGAAATGATGGATGATTGTAGTGGCTGTTCTCAAGGTAAGGCTCACAGACTTCCCTTTCCTTAAGGCGCCACATATAGAGGTGAGAAAATACTAGATTTGGGCCACACAGATATTTGGGGACCTGCAAAATTACCTTCGGTTGGAGGAAAGAGGTTTATGTTGACAATAACCGATGACTGGTCTAAATACTCTAAAGTGTATTTTTTAAAAACAAAGTCTCAAACGTTAACGTACATCAAAGAATATAAAGCATGGAGTGAGAAGTTGCATGAAACCCCCATTTAGAGAATAAGAAGTGATAATGGGGGGGAATATACCTCTAACCAGTTTGAGGAATATTTGAGAGATGAGGGAGTGAAGCACCAGAAAATTGTACCATATAACCCGGAACAAAATGGGGTAGCTGATAGGTTGAATTGAACACTAAGAGATAGTGCATGAAATATGTTGGCCGACAAGAAAATAGGAAAGAGAATTTGGGCAGAGGCAATGAACTCTGCCAACTACATTAAAAATAGAGTCTTTACCTTAGCTGTAAAGGGAGTGACACCTTATGAGAGATGGGTTGGAAGGAAACCAAATATCTTATACCTTAAAATGTTAAGTAGCCAAGTTTACAGTCTTAACACGAATAGGAAAAACTGGAAACTAGATGCTAAGGGAAAACCTGGATACTTTGTGGGAAAAGATGAGGATGTTAAGGGTTATAAAGTTTATGACTTAGCAAAGAAAGATATCATTTTGGTCAAATACCTAGTTGTCATGGATGAAGGAAAGTCATTTGATCCCTTCAAATATAGAAAGATGATAAAACTCAGATTCGATTCCGAAAGTGAGGAGAACTCGGTCGTTTTTAAAAGAGACTTGAGTGAAACCGTGATTGCAGATTCAAAGGAGATCCAAGATACAAAAGACTTACCAAAAACCTCACATACTCCTATAGACCTCGAGGAGATAGAAGAAGTAGGACCAGAACCGACTTTCGTGGACAAGGGAGCCGATGATACAGCGTGGATAAATCTAAGACTTCCATCCATTCCAGCTTCAGATTTTGAGGGGGGGAGAAGGAGCAGCAAAAGGATCCAGGAAAAATAGGCAGCTCACAAAGTAACTAAGCTATCTCACACAGATGAGCCTCAATCATACTCGGAGGCAGTAAACAGTCAAAGGAAAGACAGATAGATTAGAGCCATAAATGATGAGATGGCCTCTATCATGGAAGCAAATACTTGGGAACTAGCAGATTTTCCACCGGATAGGAAACCGATTGGCTGTAAATGGGTGTTTAAACTAAAACTGAACCCAGATAAACCATTGAGAGATATAAGGCTCGATTGGTAGCAAAGGGGTTCACCCAAAAAGAGAGGATTGACTATGATGAGACCTTTGCTCCAATTGTTCGGTTCACATCAGTAAGGATTTTCCTTAGTCGGGCAGCAGCAGAAGACATGGAAATACACCAGATGCACATTAAGAATGCTTTTCTTAATGGTGAGTTAGAGGAAGAAATTTTCATGAGGCAACCAGAGGGGTTTGTGGAGGAAGGAGAAGAGAGCAAAGTCTGCAGGCTCATAAAGTCGGTATATGGACTGAAGGAAGATCCCGACAATGGAATAAGAAACTAGATGAGTTTCTTACCGGTCTACGATATATCAGGATCAGTTCTGACCATACTATCTATATGTTTGAAGATGATGATGGTGTGATCTTTATTGCAATTTATGTAGATGATCTACTAGTGTTAAGTAAGTCTTAGGAAAAGATTAATAAGTTGAAGAAAGATCTTAGAAGCAGATTTGACATGAAAGATTTAGGGGAGGCAAGATATATTTTGGGAATTCAAATGGAAAAAGATAGAGGTAAAAAGATCATAAGACTTACTCAGAAAGAAGCAATAGGAAATATGCTTGAGAAATTTCAAATGGAGAAAGCAAACAGCTGTACCACTCCCCTGGACTTGCAAAAGTAAGTGATGTGAGTGTAGAAGGAGGAGTGATAATCTTAGATTATCAGATGAGTCCAGACAAGAGAGGGTTTCTGAAGTCTATTCCTTACAAACAGGTCGTAGAAAGTTTGATCTACTTTATAAACTGTACAAGGCCAGACATAGCGGCAGCAATAGAAGTCATCAGTAGGAGTCTAAACGATCGTAAAAAGAGAGATTGGGAGGCAGTCAAGAGAGTCATGAGATATCAAGTTAGAACCAGAGAATTATGGTTGCATTTGGGAGGGGAGCATTCTGATATCACCACTTGGAATGATGCCAGTTATGGGGATGCACCTTTGAGAAGATGCACTTCTGGATATGTTTTGTATATGGGGGAAGGTGCTTGCTGTTGGAGCAGTAAGCAACAAAAGGTGGTCGTTCAGTCTACTATAGAGGTTGAGTGTATGGCGTCTTGTTTTGCTGTAAAAGAACTAATGTGGGTGAAGTCATTATTGCAAGAACTGGGATATATGAAGGAGGTAGTGCATGAAGTCTTTTGTAATAATCAAGCTGCAATTGCAATTGCAGCCAATCCAAAATACCATTTCAAAGCAAAACATATGGACATAAAATTAAGCTTCGTGAGAGAAAAAGTTGAAAATAATATTTTACATCTTGTGTATAGACCTGATGAAGAAATGGTTGTTGACATGATGACCAAACTTGTGCCCTCTCTTAAATTAAAATATTGTCGCGAAAAATGCGGGTTGAAAGAAAAATTAAAATTAGACCAGAAAACAAAGGGAGCGTTAAAATAAATATCATTTGGATTTTTTCTAGGTCTTAATATATTAGCGGAAAAAGAAACATGTAGGCAGCTTGTCTTCATCCCTTCTCTCTTACCCCCATACTTGTTGTAGTCACTGAAAGAGAGAGAGAGTGATGTTGCCATGGTTGCCTCAGCTCCATAGACATAGTTAGAGAGTGAACTTACGTCACTCTCTACAAAAAGGTTGAGTCTAGCAGGACTCGAACCCCCGACCGGTAGAGTGTGGCGTAGCCGTCCGCTCAAACCACTCTGTCGTAGATGTTCGCCAGAGTATATAGGGTATGATTGATATTTAAAGAATGTTATGTCCCCTAAACCAATTAAAGGAAATGTAAACGTAACATCATAGATCAGGTAACATTCAATGCGGACAGAATTCTGCACGAAACAAATGAATATGACATTTGTTTTGACGGACGATATTTAATGTTCGTTCTTATCCAACGGCTTACATCTTAGTCGAGATCCCGAAAAGGTCACTTTGGCGTTTTGTGACGTTGCATGACCTAGAGCCACGTGGAGAGATGACATTCGGTCATGAGAATTCCTAAGAACATACGGACGAGTGAAAAGCGGACACGCATCCGCTTAACAACCTTGTTGTACATATTCCGTACAGAAGGTAGACCGACAGTAGTACTTTTTGGTACAGTACAGTAATTTGATTGGTCTGTATTTCTGTAGATAAAAGTTGTAAGAGGGAATCAAGACTTAGAAAATTTTGGTAGGTAGTCACCTCTCCTTTTGAGAGTTTGTAGGAGTTGGCATTTTTACTGCCTCATAACTTATCGGCTCGTTGGCCGTTTTCAATGATTCTTTTTGCTACCAACTCAGGGGAGTCCAGGCTGCAGTGGGTGGATTCAAACTATCAGTTTGCCTTTTTGGACAACAGTGGTTGTGGCATGAAGTGGGTTAGTTAAATACTATCTAGAGCTTCGTGTATTGTGTGATCCAATGGAGGACACAGAATTGCAGGTTATGGGCCCACCTTCTAGGGTGCCCACCTTGAATGGATCTGGGTTTATCTATTGGGAAGCCATGATGATAGGAGCTTTGTGCGAAAAATAATTATGGGGTATCTTCAGTGAACAAGTGAAACGTCCACCTTTTGGAATTCCGCCGGGATTTGGAGGAATAAGGCTTTGTGTTGCAACGACAGCTTCTGCGAGGAGGCTAATAATGGGGACAACATTGTCTCCGAAAAGGGGAATGGGATGGAGACACTTCTCACCCCTATTGCCATGGCACTAGGATCCGCGGCCGTGAAGACCGTGGAGAACGATACTCAAATGTGGGAAGACATAAACATGGCTGCTTAGAACTTTATTCTATGACACCTCACTCAACGTTTGGCCACCCATCACCTTCACATTTACAAGGCCGAGGAGCTGTGGGAGAGTTTAGTGGAGATCTATAGAGCAGGAACTATTCACGAGCTCCAATTGGTTGAGCAAAAGCTAGCGAGTTACACTTACAAAGGGGGAAAGATGCTAGATTATTGTAATGATCTTTCTTGTTTGTATATGGAGATGGAAAGTGCCGGATGGAAAGGTACAATGAAAATGAAAGTTAACACTCTCAGCATGAAGTTACCAGACGAGTACGAGAACATAGTCTACCGAGTACAAGAAAGAACTGATAGTTCATGGAAGTGGAATACAGTGGTCTGGATGATACTTGTGCAGGAAAATGCCATGGAGATTAGGAGAGGAGGGAAGAGTGTTCAAGCTCTAGCAGCAGAAGGGGATCCATAGGGGAAAGACCTGAAGAAAACGTACAAAGGGGAAATAAATCAGTCTGGGGGACCAAGTCCCCCAGAGGGCCTTTGTCATTTTTGCAAAAAGTCAGGACACTTTATCGCAGATTCTATCAAGTTGTTGGAGCTGAGGCTCTAAGAAAACCATGGAGGTGGTTATTCTACAAGGAAGAAAAAGGCACTTTTGGTCACAAGAGTGACAAGAGAAACTGAGGATGAGTCTTCTGAGGAGGATGGGGAGCTTCTCCTTGACGAGAGTTTGGAGGAGAAGGAGATCCCTCGGAGATAGAAGTGTGCATTTGGAGAAATTCGGGAACCTCCACAGGAAGAATGGATCATCAACTCAGGTGCATCCATGCATATGTATCGTGATAAGGAACTCTTCACTAAGCTAAGAAAACTCACTACTATAGTTTTAGAGTATGGGATGGGAGAGTGGTTACTAAAGATCTAGTGGGGTCGGTAGATTCTAAAAGTCTTAGAGGAGGGTAGACTTCTATACTCACATTCTCAGATGTACACTACATTCCTTAGCTGAGTAAAAATTTTGTCTCTATGTCTGTGTTATATGACAAAGAGTTTGATACCTTCAGTAGAAAGGGAGTCTTTACAACTAAGTATTGAAATGAAGTTTACTTCACGGTTGATAAGGGTAGCCAAGGAATGTTTGGGCTTAACTTGAGTAATGAAAAAAAGAATGCTTAATAAGTTGGTGTTCCAAAGTTGATGATTTCGCATAAACGATTGACGCATGTGCATTTTGATAAGTTGAGGGAAATGAAAAAGCTTGGGGTAGTAGAAGGCATTCAGTTTGGGATAATGAAATGATGGATGATTGTAGTGGCTGTTCTCAAGGTAAGGCTCACAGACTTCCCTTTCCTTAAGGCGCCACATATAGAGGTGAGAAAATACTAGATTTGGGCCACACAGATATTTGGGGACCTGCAAAATTACCTTCGGTTGGAGGAAAGAGGTTTATGTTGACAATAACCGATGACTGGTCTAAATACTCTAAAGTGTATTTTTTAAAAACAAAGTCTCAAACGTTAACGTACATCAAAGAATATAAAGCATGGAGTGAGAAGTTGCATGAAACCCCCATTTAGAGAATAAGAAGTGATAATGGGGGGGAATATACCTCTAACCAGTTTGAGGAATATTTGAGAGATGAGGGAGTGAAGCACCAGAAAATTGTACCATATAACCCGGAACAAAATGGGGTAGCTGATAGGTTGAATTGAACACTAAGAGATAGTGCATGAAATATGTTGGCCGACAAGAAAATAGGAAAGAGAATTTGGGCAGAGGCAATGAACTCTGCCAACTACATTAAAAATAGAGTCTTTACCTTAGCTGTAAAGGGAGTGACACCTTATGAGAGATGGGTTGGAAGGAAACCAAATATCTTATACCTTAAAATGTTAAGTAGCCAAGTTTACAGTCTTAACACGAATAGGAAAAACTGGAAACTAGATGCTAAGGGAAAACCTGGATACTTTGTGGGAAAAGATGAGGATGTTAAGGGTTATAAAGTTTATGACTTAGCAAAGAAAGATATCATTTTGGTCAAATACCTAGTTGTCATGGATGAAGGAAAGTCATTTGATCCCTTCAAATATAGAAAGATGATAAAACTCAGATTCGATTCCGAAAGTGAGGAGAACTCGGTCGTTTTTAAAAGAGACTTGAGTGAAACCGTGATTGCAGATTCAAAGGAGATCCAAGATACAAAAGACTTACCAAAAACCTCACATACTCCTATAGACCTCGAGGAGATAGAAGAAGTAGGACCAGAACCGACTTTCGTGGACAAGGGAGCCGATGATACAGCGTGGATAAATCTAAGACTTCCATCCATTCCAGCTTCAGATTTTGAGGGGGGGAGAAGGAGCAGCAAAAGGATCCAGGAAAAATAGGCAGCTCACAAAGTAACTAAGCTATCTCACACAGATGAGCCTCAATCATACTCGGAGGCAGTAAACAGTCAAAGGAAAGACAGATAGATTAGAGCCATAAATGATGAGATGGCCTCTATCATGGAAGCAAATACTTGGGAACTAGCAGATTTTCCACCGGATAGGAAACCGATTGGCTGTAAATGGGTGTTTAAACTAAAACTGAACCCAGATAAACCATTGAGAGATATAAGGCTCGATTGGTAGCAAAGGGGTTCACCCAAAAAGAGAGGATTGACTATGATGAGACCTTTGCTCCAATTGTTCGGTTCACATCAGTAAGGATTTTCCTTAGTCGGGCAGCAGCAGAAGACATGGAAATACACCAGATGCACATTAAGAATGCTTTTCTTAATGGTGAGTTAGAGGAAGAAATTTTCATGAGGCAACCAGAGGGGTTTGTGGAGGAAGGAGAAGAGAGCAAAGTCTGCAGGCTCATAAAGTCGGTATATGGACTGAAGGAAGATCCCGACAATGGAATAAGAAACTAGATGAGTTTCTTACCGGTCTACGATATATCAGGATCAGTTCTGACCATACTATCTATATGTTTGAAGATGATGATGGTGTGATCTTTATTGCAATTTATGTAGATGATCTACTAGTGTTAAGTAAGTCTTAGGAAAAGATTAATAAGTTGAAGAAAGATCTTAGAAGCAGATTTGACATGAAAGATTTAGGGGAGGCAAGATATATTTTGGGAATTCAAATGGAAAGAGATAGGGGGAAGAGGATCATAAGGTTCACTCAGAAAGAAGCAATAGGAAATATGCGTGAGAAATTTCAAATAGACAAAGCTAATAGTTGTACCACTTTTATGGACTTGAAGAAAGTAAGTGATGGGAGTGTAGAAGGAGGAGTGATAATCTTATATGATCAGATGAGTTAAGAGGAGAGAGAGTTTCTGAAATCCATTCCTTACAGACAGGTCGTAGGAAGTTTAATCTACTTTATAAACTGTACAATGCTGGAGATAGTAGCAGCAGCAAGAGTCCTCAATAGGAGTCTTAACAATCCTAGAAAGAGAGATTGGGAGGCAGCCAAAAGAGTCATGAAATATCTCGTTGGAACAAGAGAATTATGGTAGCATTTGGGAGGGGAGCACACTGATATCACCACTTGGAGTGATGCCAGTTTTGGGGATGCACTTATGAGAAGATGCAGTTTTGGATATGTTTTGTATGTGGAGGCAGGTGCTTGTTGTTGGAGCAGTAAACAACAAAAGGTGGTTGTTCAGTCTACTATAGAGGTTGAGTGTATGGCGTCTTGTTTTGCTGTAAAAGAACTAATGTGGGTGAAGTCATTATTGCAAGAACTGGGATATATGAAGGAGGTAGTGCATGAAGTCTTTTGTAATAATCAAGCTGCAATTGCAATTGCAGCCAATCCAAAATACCATTTCAAAGCAAAACATATGGACATAAAATTAAGCTTCGTGAGAGAAAAAGTTGAAAATAATATTTTACATCTTGTGTATAGACCTGATGAAGAAATGGTTGTTGACATGATGACCAAACTTGTGCCCTCTCTTAAATTAAAATATTGTCGCGAAAAATGCGGGTTGAAAGAAAAATTAAAATTAGACCAGAAAACAAAGGGAGCGTTAAAATAAATATCATTTGGATTTTTTCTAGGTCTTAATATATTAGCGGAAAAAGAAACATGTAGGCAGCTTGTCTTCATCCCTTCTCTCTTACCCCCATACTTGTTGTAGTCACTGAAAGAGAGAGAGAGTGATGTTGCCATGGTTGCCTCAGCTCCATAGACATAGTTAGAGAGTGAACTTACGTCACTCTCTACAAAAAGGTTGAGTCTAGCAGGACTCGAACCCCCGACCGGTAGAGTGTGGCGTAGCCGTCCGCTCAAACCACTCTGTCGTAGATGTTCGCCAGAGTATATAGGGTATGATTGATATTTAAAGAATGTTATGTCCCCTAAACCAATTAAAGGAAATGTAAACGTAACATCATAGATCAGGTAACATTCAATGCGGACAGAATTCTGCACGAAACAAATGAATATGACATTTGTTTTGACGGACGATATTTAATGTTCGTTCTTATCCAACGGCTTACGTCTTCGCCGAGATCTCGGAAAGGTCACTTTGGCGTTTTGTGACGTGGCATTTCCTAGAGCCGAATGGAGAGATGATATTCGGTCATGAGAATTCCGAGGAACGTACAAAAGAGTGAAACGCGGACACGCCTCAGCTTAATAGCCTTCTTGTACAGAAGCCGTACAAAAGGTACACCGACAGTAGTACTTTTTGGTACGGTACAGTAATGTTATTGGTCTGTACTTCGGTAGATAGAAGTTGTTAGAGGGAATCAGGACTTAGAAAACTTTGGTAGGTAGTCACATCTCCCTCTGAGAGTTTGTACAATTAAGTATTTTTACTAACTCATAACTTATCGGCTGGTCGGCCGTTTTTAGTGATTCTTTTTGCTACAGACTCAAGGGAGTCCATGTTGCATTGGGGTGCATTCAAACTGTGAGATTGCCTTTTTGGACAGCAGTGGTTGTGGCTTGAAGTGGGTTAGTTAAATACTATCTAGAGGCTTCTTGTATTCTGTGGTCCAATGGAGGACACAGGATTGCAAAAATAACAAATGAGTGTTTGTTATAGCAAGTTAATTGTCAAATTAGTAGCAAAAGTTGGTGTATTTTTTATAAAGTACTAATAGTTGTTAGGTACGTATGATGGTTCATTTCTTACAATTTTCTGTACGAAACGTCATAAGACATATTATATAAGTTAAGTAGGAAGTTTTGAGCGTGAAATTTTTGATGCACGAACGTGTAAAATCGCGTTTCAATTCGCGCGCACTTTTGCACTCAAATGTTACGTAGTGAAAGGTAGCTTTTGATTGGTTACAAAATGATACCTAGTGTTGAAATTTATGTATTTTCTAGGTCTGTATTGGAAAAATAAATAGAGTAAGTCAACAAAGGCAGCCTACTTCTTGCTCAAATCTCTCCGGTCCCCATACTTGTTGCAGTCACTGAAGACCAGAGAGAGAGCTAGTGCCATGGCTGTCTAAAGGGGATAGGCTGATTCGTAGTTTGTAGCAAAAGTGAACTGCCAGAATCAGGATTTGATCCTAGTACCTGTCATCCTTAATAGCCGTTAGCTTTAACAGATAGCTTAGAGTTAACGATGACATATGTGGGGTACAATAGGTATTTATAAGCGTAGAAGTAGAGAGTTCTAACAAACTAACAAATAACCATAAACTGCTATAAACAAGATTTGAACCATGGTCTGTGGTTATGTTTGTAGAGGTAAGCCTTAACCAATAAGGCGTTATCGAAACGATACACGTGACGGGTTTTATAAATACATAAACATTAACGCAACAGCTAATTAACAGCAGACTAACCAAAAGGAGCAATTTCTGCATGTACGCGAATCTGAACCGTGTAAAATATGTTTTGATCGGACGGCCGGTATTATAGCCGCCACGCGAAGTGAGCTTTTGGCGGCATACGGAGATAGCGTCACGCGGTGCCACGTGGCGCCACATTATTTGATACCGGAGAAGATGGGAGGAGGAACCATGGCTTTCGATTTGACAGATGTCACCTTCTAGACCTTGTCGTACAATGGTCGTACAATAAGTACATCGCCCATTGTACCTTCTTGTACTATATAGTGTTCCTATTGGACTAGGGTTTAGTAGTAGGTAGTCATGAGTAGGCAGACCGAGACTTAGTAATATTTAGGTACCTCTCTCTCTAAGAGAGCTTGTAACTATAAAGGTCATCTTTGACCAACCATAACTTACTACTCGGGTGAGCAAATTCAGTGATTCTTTTTGCGTTTGACTCAAGGGAGTCTTGTCCTCACAAGGGTGAAGTTGGTCAGAATATTTGTGTGCCTGGGCGGCGCGTATTCAACGGGAAAGTAGAAGGGGCAAATATTATCCTAGAGGCTTTACATAGGCTGCTCATTCTGTGGGTCAATGGAGACCACAGAATTTCACCTAGAAAGTCAGAGATTTTGCACATTTTTGCATTGGACGGTTTGAGTCCTAACTGATCAAAATTTGGCCCAGGTTAAAGCCTGTTCAACGAAGCGTTGACTTTGACCTGGCTTGTCCAAAGCGATGATGGGTAAATGGTGAATTCGAAAAGGAGAGTAGGCATATCTTCCTTTGGAAAATTTGTAGAAATTCTAGACGAATCCTGGTCTCAAGCAAACAATACCATTTTGGAGCAATGGCATTTTTGCACTGAAATCTCTCACTAACTATTAGCATTTTGGTAGTTAGGAGGGGGGAATACTTAAGAGAGCAGAGTAGAGGAAATAGACTTTAAAGGAAGGGTTGAGCCAAGAGGGCAAGATACCAAGCTATATGTTATGCGGACAAGATAACTACTTCTAATTAAAAGTTTATCCTTAATGTGAGTGTTTCAATGTGAATGTGTATTCTTCCAATGAATGGAATGTGTGGTTGAGAATGGTTGTAGTAATGAGATTTTGTGAGAGTTAGGGAATCTTGTTACATATGGTATGAAAGCTTTGGTTAGAATCCAATGAGAAGTTTGCTCACCTGAAAATTGACTATCGTGACTGGTGAGGGTGCTCTGACCCGTGTAGGTGGAACCACAATGTGAAGTGGAAACGGATTGGAGGGAAACTAAGTGACCACACTCCCAGCGGCAGCTGGTGAGATATGGGGCGTCCTTGTGTCCTAAGGACTCAAGCGGAGTGGGAAGTGTTTCCAGCGCTAAATCTCACTCCAATTACCTATAGGCTAAACAAACTTGCCTTCTCTTAGCGATGATTCATGTGGAGAGGGAGCGCTTGGAGCCATGAAGGGTGAGGATGTGAGGAATAGAGAGTAAAAGAACCTGATGTAGTGGGAAATGGGAAATTTGCTATTCGAAGAGAAGGAAATTGGAGGACTTTACTTCTTCAAAAGCAAAAGAGCCCAAGAATGACTCAAATCCTTTCAAACCATAAATTTTTACTTTTTTGAGAGCTTTTATTATTGCTGTTCCAAAATTGATAGGGAAATTCTTACCTTGTTTTTTCAATGTTTGGAAATTTGAAGAATTGAATGTGAACTAAATCATTTTTAATGTTTTATTGATTTCTCAGTTTTTGATTATTCTTTCAAAAGATTTGTTGAGGAGAATAAGTCTTGGATTGGAGCAAATCAGCAGCAAATTACTTTGGGAAATTATATTCTATCTTATTTTTTGTTTGATTTCATTGGGTGATAATGGCAAATTATGCATGGAAACGTGAAATGGAAAATGCCTTGAATGTTTTAAAAAACGAAGTGTCAAATTGGTCAAAATATTTAATAATCATGTTGCTACTGTGGATGAAACTTTTTTTGAATTGAAAAGTGAATTGAAAGATGTTAAGGAAAATGGAAATGTTCAAATCAAAAATTGGATGAGCTCATTAATCTAATTCACAACAGAAATGACATTCATGACCAAAAGGGTGAGAGTAGTAAAATGAATGCCAGTTTTAGGGGGGATGATCATGATAGACCTAAGAAGATAAGAGATCTGAAATTGTCTATTAGTGAGGCACCATCCTTTGACAGTAAGAAGATTGATGTGTTGGATGCTTGGATTTTTCATATGGAGTATTAATTAGAATCTAAAAATTGTGATCGTGATGATTACACCTCTTTTGCTGACAGTAATGAAGGATGATGCTCAAATTTGATGTTATACTCACAAAAGGTATAATTTGATTCTTGATAATGATTATTGGAAAGTTTTAAAAACCGCAATCAAATCGTTTTTCTTGTCTTTCACTTATAAATCCGTGATGGAAGAAAAGCCGCTGAACTGTAAACAAAGTGGATCTATGAAGGATTTTATCGTGGAATTTGACTCATCTAGCATTTATGTCATGGCTTTGAATGATGAAATGGCTAAGTTGCATTTCTTGAATTATCTGAATACTATACTGATTTAGAATTATAACATCAGAAGTTTAACAATTTGAAGGAATTACACGATAATGCATTGGAATTAGAGGATCAGTTGTGGTATAACCGAGAAACTAAATCACTACGGGGTAACTTCAATGAAGTATCAGAGTGGGGTGATTAGGAATTTGTGAAGACGGTATGAATGCGGGTAAATTGAATAGGCTGAATATCTTCAGGGGAAATTAGAGGTGTGGACAGAGTGTTAATGCAGAAAACAAATTTCACAATAGAGGGAGATACATAAAGAGTCCTAAATCGAGCATTAATGCTCAGAAACCTAATCTTTCCATACCCACATGCACTATATGTAAGGAAAAGGGTCATACAGCATTTGAGTGTGCACAATTGAAGAAGATAAATTCTTATAACTATGGAGAAGATGAATATTTTAGCAGACAGTGCAAAAACCCAAAAAAAAATGTCACTTGTTTCAAATGCGGAGGTCCAAATCACTACGCTAAATAGTGTAAAGATAAAGTTTTGAAAGGTTCTCTCAAAAGAGTAGATGTCAATGAAGGTCTCTAGAAAGATGTTACATTATAAATAGCTCAGTAGGAAACTCAGGAGGTGGGAAACAGAAAAGACTAGCTAAAAGTCCTCAGTTTAGTCAACCAGATCCAAAAGTTAAGGAGTTAACTCTGGAGGGCAAATTAATGAATAGAAAGGCTGAGATAGCTGAATTTGTTATGATTCTCACTACATTGTATAGTTTTAAGAATCCTTCTAATGAAATTCTTAACAACAGACATATGTTAGGGCAATTAAGTAACGAGCACACCAGACAGAGTTTGATCAAATTCGAGTCTTCAGTAGAAGGAAAACTATTCCAAGTTATGGTTGATTCAGGTGCTACACATAATTTTATTTCACATAAGTTTGAAGAGAAAAATAAATTTTAACTCTCATAAAGGAAAAGATTTTCCATTTTCAAGTGGCAAATGGTATTGAGTCCACATTATATTTACAAACTGACACAATAGAATTGTATATCGGGGGTCATAAAATGAAAATTTTGTGCCAAATTATGAATTTGGGGAGTGAATTGCTAATACCGGGAAAGCCTTGGTTAAAAGAACATAATCCTCAAATTAACTGGGAAATTAATACCTTAAAAAAGAAGTCTGAAAATTATTCGAAGGTTTGCAAGCATTACCTTCAAAAAAATTGCACAGGAATCATATAAATATGATTAACTGTTGAAGATAACTAGATTTATAGGATATTTTCTGGGTCTAAATTAAAATAGCAGACAACCTGCTTCCACCTTCCCTCTCTATCCCCTATACTTGTTGTAGTCACTGAAGAAAAGAAAGAGAAATAGAAGGGAAGCCATGGCTGCCTCAGCCTAATAAGCAAGACTAAAGAGTGACTTATATCACTCTCAACAAAAGGTTGAGTCCGGTAGGACTTGAACCACCGACCGACAGAGCCAGCCAAAGCCGTCAACCCTAACCAGTCTGTCGTAGAAGTTCGTTGAAGTATATAGAGTATGATTAATGTATAAACTAAGTTACAGTCAATAAACCGATTAATGGAAATACAAATGAAATGACATAGAACCTGTTATACAGAGTACGAATATAATTCCGCACAGAACAAATGAATCGCACATGTGTTTCGACGGTCAATATTGAATGTCGGTTTTTATCCAACGCCACACCTCATCCCCGAGATCTAGGAATGGTCACTTTGACATTTTATGACGTGGCATGACTGGACACCACGTAGAGAGATAACATATGGTCGTGGGAATAACGAGGAACGTACGGACGAGTGAAAAGTGGACACGAGTCCACTTAATGGCCTTGTTGTACAGAGGCCGTACAGAAAGTACATCGGCGGTAGTACTTTCTTGTAGTGTACAGTGATATAATCGGTTTGTACAGTCAGTAGATAGGGGTTGTAAGAGGGAACTAGGAGTTAGATAAATCTGGTAGGTAGTCTTCTCTCTCTTTGAGAGTTTCTATAAATTAGCATCTTTGCCACCATAAAACTAATCGGCTGGATGGCTATTTTCAGTGATTGTTTTTGCTACGGACTTAGGGGAGTCCAGGGTGCACATGGGTGTAGTCAAACTGTCAATTTGACTCATTAGGCAACAATTGTTGTAGCTTGAAGTGGGTTAGTTAAAAACTATCGAGAGGCTTCTTGTATTCTGTAGTCCAATAGAGTACACAAGATTGCATTAACAAATTGGGAGTGGAAGGTTTGATTTATGCTGAACAATTTTAATAACACTTAAAAGATAAAACAAATCTTGCTCTCTTGTTATTCGTAAGTGAGGCAGTTATTAATGAAAGGGGGGGAGAAAATACTAGTATTGATAACATTCCTATATCACACACCACTAAAAATCTTCAAAAACTAAAATCTGATTTTGTAACAGACATTAATACATCTGATGTACTGTTAAAGATTTGATTTTTGAATTTCGAGATGTTTTCCCAAGTGATTTACCCTCAAGAATATCACCTTTCAGAGATGTGGAACATGTTATTAACTTGGACCCAGGATGTAATCCTCCGTCAAAAAAATTTCTAAGTATAACTTCTTTGAGCAAGAGGAGTTAAAGAAACAAATCAAGGAGCTTTTGGAGAAAATACATATTCAGCCCAATAAATCACCGTACGGAGACCCAGTCCTCTTTGTCAAAAATAAGGACAAAATGATGAGAATGTGTTTTAACTATCGTAGTCTGAACAAGATTACGATGAAGGATATATATGTTGAAATTATTAGATTTATAAGATACTTTCCAGGTTTGAATACAATAGTAAAAACAGGAAAAGTAAAGCGCAGGCAACCTGTCTCAACCTCTTCCCTCTAGCCCCCATACTTGTTGTAATCACTGAAGGATAGAGAGGGTGGTGGAGCCATGGTTGCTTCAGCTCCATAGACAAGACTTAAGAGTGACCTAAGTCACTCTCAACAAAAGGTTGAGTCCGCTTGGAATCGAACCTCCGACCAGCAAAGCGAAGAGTAGCTATCAGCTCTAACCGGTTTGTCGTAGAAGTTCGTTACATTACATGGGGTGCGATATTTATTTAAACATTCAACAGAACATTAATCGGATTAACGGAACTATGAACAAAAAACATGGAGACATATCAGATTAAGTGCATGCATCAAATCCGCCACACAAAACAAATGAATCAGACATTTATTTCGATGGCGTAAATTAAAAGTCGGTCTTCATCCAACAGTGCTTATCGTCGTCGAGGTCTTGGAATGGTCACTTTGGCGGTTTTTGGACATGGCGTGACATGGCGTGACCTAGCGATACGTGGCACAATTGAATAGAGCAGCGGGGATCTCGGACAACATAAAAACAATTCAAACGACGACACGCGTCCACTCCATGGCCTTGTCTTACGGAAGCCGTACAGAAAGTACATCGGCCGCTGTAATTTTTTCGGTCCTTTACAGTCTCTTGATTGGAGCGTACTTCATAAGATAGGGGTTTTGAGAAGGGTTTGGGACTTAGGGATTTGGGTAGATAGCACCTCTCTCCCAAGGAGCTTGTATAAAATTTGGCATATTTGTTGTCTCATTACTAATCAGCTGGTTGGCCGTTTTTAGTGATTCTTTTTGCTACAGACTCACAGGGTCTGAGCTGCATAGGGGTTTAGTGATACTGTTTGTTTTCTTTTTATGGCAGCAAAGTTTGCGGCTTGAAGTGGGTTAGTTAAAAACTATCTAGAGGCTTCTTAAATTTTGTAGAATTGCAGGTTATGGGCCCACCCTCTAGGGTGCCCAGCTTCAATGGATTTGGGTTCATCTATTCGGAAGCCATGATGATGGGGGCTTTTTGCAAAAAACGATACTGGGGTATCATCCGTGGACAAGTGAAACGTCCACCTTCGAAACTCCATCAGCATTTGGAGGAGTAAGGTTTCCTGCAGGAGGGACTGCTTCACCGGAGAAGGCAGATGAGAGGGACAGCAACGTGTCCAAAAAGGGGAAACGGAAGTAGACACCCATCACTCCTATTGCCACGGCAACGAGATTGGCGGCTTTGAAAACCGTGGAGAACGATGCTCAAATGTTGGAAGACGTAAATATGACTGCCAAGAACTTTATTCAAAAGCACCTCATTCAAGCATTGGCCACAGCTCACCTTCACATTTACAACATCGAGGAGTTGTGGTTGAGTTTGGTGGAGATCTATAGAGCTGAGACTATTTAAGAGCTCCAGTTGGCTGAGCTGATACTAGTGAGTTTCACTTACAAAGGAGGAAAGAAGTTAGATTACTGTAATGATCTTTCTTCTTTGTATATGGAGATGGAAAGTGCCGAGTGGACAGGTACAATGAAGATGAAAGTTAACACTCTTATCATGAAGTTACTAGACCAGTACGAGAACATAGTGAACCAAGTACACGAAATAATTGACAGTTCATGGAAGTGGAACACTGTGGTCAGTATGATTCTTGTGCAAGAAAACACCATGGAAATTAGGAGAGGAGGAAAGAGCATTAAAGCTGTAGCTGCAAGAGGGGACCGATTAGGGAAAGATCCAAAGAAACCGTACGAAAAGGAAAAAGATCAATTTGGAGGACCGAGGCCAACAAAGGGCATTTGTCATTTTTGCAAAAAAAAAGGACACTTTATCGCGGATGTGTAAAGTTGTTGGAGCTAAGCTTCCAAGAGAACCGTGGAGGGGGTTCTTTTAAAGGGAAAAAAAAGGCACTTGTGGTCACGAAGGTTTGTGGTTACTACAAATCTAGTGGGATCAATAGATTTGAAAGTCTTAGTGGAGGGTAAGACTTTTATACTCACTTTCTCAGATGTGCTCTATATTCCTCAGCTGAGTAAAAATCTTGTCTTTACATCTGTGTTAGATGACAAAGAGTTTGATACCTTCACTAAAAAGAGAGTCTTTAGAGCTAAGTATGGGGATGAAGTTTACTTCACTGCTAATAAGAGTAGCCATGGAATGTTTAAGCTTAATCTGAGTAATGAAAAAAAGAATGATTATTATATTGGTGTCCCAAAGTTGATGATTTGGCATAAGCGGTTAGGGCATGTGCTCTTTGATAGGTTAAGAGAAATGAAGAAGCTTCGTGTAGTAGAAGGCATTTAGTTCAATGATAATGAAATGGTGAATGATTGTAGTGGTTGTACCCAAGGCAAGGCTCACAGACTTCCTTTTCCTAAAGCCGCCACATATAGAGGGGAAAAGGTACAAGATTTAATCCACACAGATATTTGGGGACTAGCAAGGGTACCCTCAGTTGGAGGGAAAAGGCATATGTTGACAATTACTGATGAGTGGTCTAGGTACTCTAGAGTTTACTTTCTAAAAAAAAAATCTGAAACACCAACTTACTTCAAAGAATATAAAGCCTGGAGTGAGAAGCTGCATGGAACCCCCATTAAGAGAATAAGAAGTGATAATTGGGGAGAATATACCTTTAACCAGTTTGAGGAATACTCGAGAGATGAGGGAGTTAAGCACCAAAAACCTGTACCACATAATCCATAATAAATTTGGGTAGCTAAGAGGTTAAATCGAACCCTATGAGATATTGTATGCAGTATGTTGGCTAACAAGATAATAGGAAAGATAGTTTGGGCTAAAGCCATAAACTGTGCAAACTACATTAAGAATAGGGTCCTTACCTCAGTAGTCAAAGGTATGACACCTTATGAGAGTTAGGTTGGAAGGAAACCCGATATCTCTCACCTTAATGTATTCGGTAGCCAAGTTTAGATTCTAAATACAGATAAGAAAAATTGGAAACTTGATGCTAAGGGAAAACTTGGATAGTTTGTGGGATATGAAGAGGATGTCAAGGGATATAGAGTCTATGACTTAGCAAAGCAAGATATCATTCTGGTCAAACAACTAGTTCTCATAGATGAAAGAAAGTCAATTGACCCCTTCAAAAAAACCAAGAAGATAAGAATCAGGTTTGAGTCCGAAAGAAAAGAGAACTTTGTTTTTCTCGAAAAAGACATAAGTGAGACGGTGATTGCAGATTCAGGGGATATCCATGATACAGGAGAGTTACTAGATACCTCACATACTCCTATGGACTTCAAGGAGATAGAAGAGGGGGAACCGAAATCATCTTCTATTGATAGGGGAGGGAACGAGACTGTAAGGAGAAACCCAAGACCTCCCTCTATTCCTAGAGCAGAGTTTGAAGGGGGGAGAAGGAGTAGCAAAAGGATATAAGAGAAACAGGATGCTCACAAGATATCTAAGTTATCTCTTCTTGATGAGCCTCAGTCATACTTGGAGGCAGTAAACAGCCTATAAAAAGACAAATGGATTAGAGCCATAAAGGATGAGATGATTTCGATCAAGAAAGCAAATACTTGGGAGCTAACAGATTGTCCTCCAGACAGAAAAACAATTTGCAGTAAATGGTTATTTAAGCTAAAACAGAACCCTGGTAATACCATTGAAAGATATAAGGCTCGGTTGTTAGCAAAGGTGGTCACCCAAAAGGAGGGGATTGACTATGAGGAGAAATTTGCTCCAATTGTTCGTTTCTCATTAGTAAGGATTCTCCTCAGTCTAGCAGCAGCAGAAGAAATGGAAATCCATCAGATTGATATGAAGACCACCTTCCTCAATGGTGAGCTAGAGGAAGAAATCTTCATGCGGCAACCAGAGGGGTTTTTGAAGGTCGGGGAAGAGAACAAAGACTGCAGACTCATAAAGTCCTTATATGGATTTAAGCTTGCTTCCCGACAGTGAAATAAGAAATTAGATGAGTTTCTCACTGGTCAAGGATATATCCGGATCAGCTCAGATTGTTCTATCTATATGTTTGAAGATGAGGATGGTGTGATCTTTATTGCAATTTATATGAATGATTTGTTGGTGTTAAGTTAGTCTTTGGAAAAGATCAAAAAATTAAATAAAGATCTTAGAAGCAGATTTGACATGAAAAATTTAGGGGAGGCAAGATATATTTAGGGAATTCAAATGGAAAAAGATAGGGGGAAAAGGATCATTAGACTCACTCAGAAAGAAACAATAGGTAATATGCTTGAGAAATTCCAGATGGAGAAAGCAAACAGTTGTACCACTCTCCATGGTGTCGTGCATTTGTCGCATACAAGAAGATTTATGCAATATCGTCACATGTGCTAGAATTAAACCCAAATGATAACAAATCATCGTTATTGAAAGAAGACATAAATGTGGAAAATTGATAATACAACGAAAGGCAAGGTGGAAGAAAAAGAAAGGTCAACGACTTCGCTAGTTATGGTTAGGTCAATTTATTATACTAATCTGATGGATGACCACTAGGCCCCACGCTCTATTTATATTCCTTGCAGGAGTTATCTTATCAACGATAATCTAAATTTATACGTAAATAAAATAAATTGTATAAACAACCGAGAGAGATAAACACAAACTAAAAATGCCAATATGTCTGACACTTATGAGGTTTGAGATAACCAAACTCAAAAGATGCGCATAAGCCAAATAGAAATAAACACAAAATCACAAGAAATAAAAACAACAAAATGATAATCCCAACATGCAACTTCCACACTAATTAAAGCTCAACCACAGCCGGGAAAAGAAATTTGGGTCGTGAGATTGCGGTCGAAATCCACTCAAAAGGACGAGAAAAATGAAGGGAAACCGTGTAGGTCTTGGCCAAAGCTGTAAAGATTAATTTGTAAGGCTTTACAAGAGATTAATAATGTAACAAAAACTAGACACTTCACGCAAAGGTAGAAAATTGCCTCTAAGTTGTCCAGACAATTTACAAATAAAAAGATGGCAGCGGAAAATCCTCAATACTGAAAATAAATAATTCTTGCACTTGAAAATTATGTGCAGAAATTATTTAAAATGACTTAAGTAACAAAAACTACGCCAGCAAAAACAAGCCAATCAGAGTACAACGTGCTATATAAGTATTTGCGTCTAGTTTGGATTCAGCCAATAGGAAGCCAAAATCTTATGCCCTACGTTACAAAATCTATAACCTACGGATTAAAACCCATCATATCTACATGTGAACTCGTGAACCTCCAAATGGTTCACAACTTAAAATGGTCCAATCACATAGCTTCGTCAGAAGTGACAGCCGATTTGTCTGTCACTTGCGTCAACGGTCCAGATGTGTAGTTATGAAATTTGCATAACGTGAGTTGACGGCCGAGATACTACTCCACGCGAAATGATTAAAATTTGCTGTAGGCCGAGATTCAAGGGAAAGAAAGTTTGTACGGTAGGACCGCAGGTAGGGTCGACTTTGTGATTGCGGAAATTCCGGAAAGTTAAGTTGTACGATTTTCGTAAAATAACCAAAGTAGCCGCCGGCGGAAATCGCGAATGATAGATGTGGTACAGCCACGTGAAACATCACAATTCACCATCGGCAAAAATCAAGGAATATATATGTCGTACGATCGAATTCGCTGTTGACAGAAATTACGAGATTCTGAGTTGTACGGTCAATATTGTCGTCGTCGTATATTACGGTCAAAAATAAATATGTACAATCGACGCGTACGGCGATTTAAATATGCACGCTCGACGCAAACGCGAAATGTAAGTATGTACGGTCCAGCAAAGCCCAAATAATTCACAAATACAAATTAGTGTGGCGGCTGCCCGTCCTAATACATTAATATAAACAAATAAAGTGGCCGACCAGATGCGGCATGACAGGTGTTGTGCATGTGTCGAATAACGTGAAAATGAATGCAATATCATCAAGTGTGCTATAGTTAAACCCAAATGATAACAAAACATTGTAATTGAAATAAGACATAAAAGTGGAAAATGGATAATACAACGACAAGCAAGGTGGAAGAAAAAGAAAGGTCAACGACTTAGCTGGTCATGGTTAGGTCAGTTTACCCCCCCCCATCCAATTCTTTAGCCGGCAAAGGAGCTAGCCAGCATGACCGGAAGCTCGCGACATCCGTTGCAAAACTAGTGACCATCCAAATTTTCCAACAATGGTGGCACCAAACACTCTATGTTACACCCTTGATTGCAATGATCACAAAGTAACATGGTGGTTTCCCCGTCTGATCGATGACAAAAGGTTCATGCCGCCGCCTCCGTAATCAGCATCCGCATATGATCCATATCTTACGACAAATCTAGTAAATAACATGGAGCACAATTCTTAGAGTGCTCTCAAAAATTCCGTGTGTCCGCTCCTTGTAATCCCAACATTCCGTTTGGATCCACCTTGATAATCCGTAGGATGTGTGCACAAACATCCGTGTCCAAAGTGTCAAAAGATTGCCTCCTAAGATAAACATAGTCTACCACCCGATAGGGCTTCTATTGCGGCATATAAGTGCCGCTTCGAGTGGTGGCAAACCGAAGTGTGTCTCGATGCTGGGCAATTTGCAGGTTATCAAAAGCCATGGGCATTTCATGGGCAAAAAGCAAAACACGACGAGTAAGTTCTTCCAAAAAAATAGTGTTAGACATTAGTGGAAGAGGAAAGCTTGCAGCTTTCTGAATATTGCGATCGAGCATGGTTGTCGCCCAAATAAAACATAATACGGGCTGAAAATGGCCAGACTAGCTTGAATGACATGCGATATCCCATGGTAATGTAGCCAAGGGACTCGTCCCAAACCGAAATGTGTTTCTCTAAGCAACGCTTACGCAAGGCACACTTAAATGTCTAGACAACCCGTTCAGCCAGGCCATTGGCCTGGGGGTGATCCCGACTAGTACGACGATGATCGATGAGAGCCTCATCAAGCATCTCTTGAAATTCTCCCCGAAATTCTGTACCTTGATCCGTAAGGACCTCGGCTGGGGCACCGTATCTCATAAGGACATGTTCCTTAAAAGCTGCGGTGGTTAACTTAGCGGTCTTGTGAGGCAGGGCTACGACTTCTACCCACTTACTGAAATTTTCAATCATAATCATGATATATTGTTTACCCCTACGCGAGATAGGAAAAGGTCCGGCCAGATCGACCGACCATCGATAGAATAAACCTCTAATAGGTAGAGGTTGGAGCGTAGTCTGCCGGTTAGAGAAAGAAGTTCGGAGACGGTCGCAGGTGGCACACTTGTGTAGAATAGCAGCGACATCAGCTTGCATTCCTGACCACCAATACCGTGCCTGAACTAGACTTAACGTTCGCTTGGTA
>JBBHKE010002185.1:0-51052 GCA_037447655.1 Zygnema cylindricum | reverse complement strand
AATAGTAAATAGTAAAGAGTAAATAGTAAATAGTAAATAGTGGATGATAAAAAGTAAATAATAAACGTCGTCAGAAGAAAATAGTAAATAGTCAACAGAAGTAATAAATCATAAGAAGGTGATAGTAAATAAGTAATAGTAAATTGTGAATTGTAAATTGTAAATAGTAAATAATAAACAGTAAATAATAAACAGTAAATAATACGTAATTAATAAAGTACAATAAATAATATTCAAAGAATAATACACAATAGTAATAATAATAAATAACAAATAATAAATTGTAAAAAATAAACGAGAATAAAATTAACCAAGAATCATCGTAATTGTTACTATTGATAACGAATATTATATATATTTAATCATATAATTAGAATCAATAATATGTCTAATAAATTGTTAGTTTTATTAGTAATCATTAGTATAATTCTAGCTATAAATGTTGATGATAATTTATCTCTCCAAGACTTGTTGACTTGAAGCAACAATAAGATCGTTGTGTTCCACATCGATCTAGTTGTGTTTAGTGATGGAGGAATAGGTAGTGTTGTGTATCGGTAGCTATTTGCCGATAATCGCTATGCCCTTTTTTTCGGCTTACCGATTATCGATATATTTGCACGATATATCGGTACCGGTGTCCTTGCAATTTCGATAATTATCGGCGTTGTACAGCTCATACCGATTTCGATAACTATCGGTGATAATTGTACAGCTCATACAGTACAGCTGTACGCTGTATTCCGTTGTAATGAACTTACGTTCTTCCGTTTCCGTTGTAATGAACTTACGTTCTTCCGTTTCCGTTGTAATGAACTTACGTTCTTCCGTTTCCGTTGTAATGAACTTCCGTTCTTCCGTTTTACAGGGTACGGAGCAGGTTGATATACATGGCATGCCACGCTAAATACAGTGAAAAATATAATACAGTATATATTTTAAGTACTATTATATAGCGAACTTTTTTTTTCCACATATCGCCGATAAGGAATTTGTTGGTCTCGAAGCAATATATCTGGACCCCTTACCCCTCACCATCCGATAATCGATAACTATCGCTATCGGTTTTATTGCGATAAGTTTTTTCCCGATAAACATCACTAGGAAGAGGGGATGGGGTTCGAGGGGGAAGAAGTGGGTTGTGGGCAAAAACGTTGTTTTATGTAGATATTGCAGTATGCCATTGTCCTTGTTTTCCCTTTATTTTTTTGGGTGCTTATTTTTTTAATTGAATGGGCTTAAGAATTGATTTTTTGTTTACCATTTTTGTTTGTTTAGTATACTTCAAAAGCGTGATCTAAACACAAATATTTTGTTGCAAAACTACACCGTGAATCGAAATTAGTGTTAATGTTTTTTTCGTCTCGTAAAACATCTTTTCTCTGTAAACACATGTCGGATTGTGGATCTGACGGTTGCGATTGAAAGGTAATATTCTCAGCTTACGAATGGCTGTATTAAATTAAAAATTGGACAAATGTGTAAGGAGAAAAGATGTTTTCGGTGACGAGAAAATTATTAACGCTAATTACGATTCACGGTGTAATGCAATACTTTGTATATAAAATGATTATGATTCTCTGATAAAGACCTACACATCGTAACCAATATTTATAAACATATTTCTGTCCCTTCACGTTTTAGTTTCAAAAATGAAATTTAATCTTTTAAATAATCAGATGATAACATTTGTAGTGCAAGAGTTAAAAATTTCAGATAAGAGTCGTTTTCAAGAGTTTCCACAAATTGTCAAGGTCGGCTATAAACTATGTGCATATCGACTAAAATGATATCATTCGTTGATTAATTTTCCTATCAAAATAACTTTTTATGTGTAGTAGACATCTGTAGTTAAAGAAAACAATCTCGTTCCAAATAATTGTTTAGTTAACACGTTTGTTTCCAAACAGAGTCTAGATTCAAATTCTTGTCCGTGACGTGAAATTTTTACCACGCATATTTTTCTTAGGATTTGTTGTTTATGTGTCAAGGTTCATGCCTTTATACACATTTTTTTTTTCTGACGTGTGGTTATGGATTTTCATAGCTTACCAAGTCGTTTTTCTATTACAAATGTGGTCCATATTTACAGTGATATTTCAAACAACTACTTCACCGGGCCGATTAAAAGAGCCAATGGGCACCCAAAATGTGGAGAGTTGGGTTCCAATTGCTTGTTTGGCTCAAGCCTTCCATCTGGGTGCTTACCCAAAGATCAGCGGAGCGAGAGCGTTTGTGAAGCGTTTTGCAATGCAACCCAAGTGGGAGGGCCTTGTGGGGGAGCCGGTATTTGCTCCAATGACACGAACGGAATTTCACTTACTTGTGCATGCTTTGACGGTTACAACAATCAAGCGGACAAGTTCCTTTGCCAATGTAAGTATTCTTTTGGCAAGATTCACGAAAAATGTGTTCTATAGGGAAATAACAGCAGATTGTTGGTTTTTTTTATTATTCTCATGCGCATTTCTTACGAGTAAATATTCACGTTATTTTTTGACGCATGACAATAAAGTGAAGTATTTAAGTCAATGAAGTATTCAAGAATTAAAAAACGCAGCATGTTCTTGTGATTCAGGATTTTATTTTTAATGAATAAGACACTTTTATTTGTCTAAAATGCAAAATATACCTACTCGAGGATAAATAATACGCCCTTTATGTTTATAATACATTCACCTCATTATTTTAGCTTGCATGCAAAGTTTGGAAACTTTTTTTAATGTGTAAAGCAAATGCAAACATGTGGGAATTCTCTCTGGTACATAAAACCTTCTATATACTTTTTTAATTTCGCTTCTCTGGGGACAGAAACAAAATAACGCTTGAAAAAACATTTCAGGGTCCATTTTCAAAAGATTTTTTTTTTAATTTTCTAATAGAAAATCTCGTGTCTGCTTCTTGATATTGTCAAAATAATACAAAATAGCTTGACAAAGAAATTAATTTCCAAAACGCTTTAGCCGCCATTAAATTTGTAAAAACATCAAAACAGCTGGATGGAATGTCAAATGTTCTCCACTCACAGTCAGGAATGTTTTCGTGCAAAGTAAACTTTAAACACTTTTGAGGTTTTTGTTTGATAGAACTTGGCATGTCAATTCTGGTTCTAAAACCCGACTTTTTGATAAATTATTGAAGGGAAAAACTTACAATTATTAAAATCAATTTGTATTAACGAATATGTTTTTGTGAATCGATATTTGCAATGTTGTCGCTAAATGGATCTCACCGTTGTTACAAGTATTAGGGCAGGAAAATATTCAACAACCAATGTGTTGATGGAAGTTTGAAGTTATCGTTGCTATTGCATTGAAAACATCTGGGAAAAAGTAAAGAGAATGGGAAATAGTTCAAAAAATTTCATTGGGTGCCGAATATTTGGGATTTTTGGTGATTGTCAGTTCTTTTTCCAAATTTAGTAGTCAGTTGCCTGACAGTTGCGACAAACATTGCAATTTTGTACCCTTTATTGACCAAATGATCCTCGGATCAATTTGTTTCCCATTTTATGGTTTTTGTTAGTCTCTGTATATTTTTGATTACATTATGGTCTTATAATTTCTTCTGGATTTTTCGGTGTTCTTTTGTCCAAAATATTCTACAGTATTTAATAAACATGCAAAAAATTGCCTTTTTCTAAATTTTGTAGGAAGACAACCAATCGCATTTTTAACCTGATTTACTCAAAAATATTGAGAAGCTTTGTAGAACGAGAAAAAAAACGGTTGCTTGATATGACTGACATCAAATATTCTTCTCTAAATGGTTTTGTAGTGGTGAAGCCACAACCGCCTCCTCATTCCTCTCATTTTCCTTCTCCTCCTTCAAAATCCCCACCTCCTCGTCCCATTCCTTCTCCCTCGCCTCCTTCAAAATCCCCACATCGTCCCCCCCCTCCAACCTCACACCCTTCAAAGTCTCCACCCCCGCGTCGATCCCCTCCTCTCTTACCTCCTTCAAAATCTCCACCTCGTGCAACGTGAAAGAAATAGAAGTTGATTTTTTTGGAACCAATACCGGCTGGAGAACATCTCCACCTCCGCGTCGATCCTTTCCTCCCTTACCTCCTTCAAAATCTCCACCTCCGCGTCGATCCCCTCCTCCCTTACCTCCTTCAAAATCTCCACCTCTGCGTCGATCCCCTCCTCCCTTACCTCCTTTAAAATCTCCACCTCCGCGCCGATCCCCTCCTCCCTTACCTCCTTCAAAATCTCCACCTCCGCGTCGATCCCCTCCTCCCTTACCTCCTTTAAAATCTCCACCTCCGCGTCGATCCCCTCCTCCCTTACCTCCTTCAAAATCTCCATCTCCTCGTGCACGTCCTTTGTTGAGGAAGTAAGAATTTGAACGTGAAAGAAATAGAAGTTGTTTTTGTGGAACCAATACCGGCTGGACAACACAACAAATGGAGACGAAGATAACTTAACTATACTTAAATTATAAGGATTTGAGTAGACAGATGATTTGGGGGATTCATTTGCCCGTTGTAGGTATGGCTTTGAATTCAAAAAGCTGTCGTTACTTTGATTGCTAATAACGTTTCAGGTTAGTCAAGTAATTGTGTTTGGAAATACTTTGTTATTTTTTTCTGCAGAGTTTTACTTGTTTGTTTCTCTTGTTTTTTTATTGTGTGACGATAGTTGCAAGAGCATTTTCCGATATAATCCTTCTAACGATTTTTGTCAAAGACACCTCCAAGTATTTTTTCCCCGGTTTCTATAAGTTTGCTTGTATTAAGTTTGAATTAAAGGATATTTGTCGAATGGTGTGGGCTTGACCCTTTTTATTTTATTTTACTAGTGTCTACATTTTATTTTGATGTGCTTATATGTGTGCCTTCGAGTAGTGATCGTGATCAAGCAAAAATATCCCAAACGACGATGGAGAAATGTTTACCTTCAGCCTTTTAATACGTAAGCAGATTTTATTACGATGCGGAATGCGGAAATGGAGCGACAGTAAGAATACAACACTATATTCTGTTGTTATCCACCTTGAGACAAAAATTGGATGACAATATTGAATATGAAGGAAATACATGCGAAACAAAATCATGAATGACTTCTTGATAGTACAAGCAAACTTTTAAGTATAAGTATCGTAGTAGACAAATAATTTGGAGGATTCATGGTATGGCTTTTACGTCAAAAGGTCAATCATATTTCTACTACTAACATTGTTTCACTTTAGTGAAGTGTTTATGAAATGTTTTACTTATCTTATGTTTTTTAATCGTGTGTACGACATTTTTAAAACATCACTTTCAGTCCTGGATCAAAAACCAAGCCCCCCGAATACAATTAAGTATTTTTTTGTACCGCTTGGCCTTTAATTACGTAAGCCAATTTGGAACAATCGTGACGAACTCCCAAATTGGTCCGAAAACTCATCGTATTTTAATTCCCATTTCTACCCCTTTATACCCTATTTTCCTCGACTTGATAATCGGTAGGTCTATCAGGAAAGATCTACCAGGCACTACCAATCACTTTCGTCAGCCTCAAGAACGGAGAAGGGAGAGGGAGAAGAGGGAGAAAAGGGAGAGGAGCGAGAAGAGAGAGAAGAGGGAGAGGAGAGGAGGGAGAGAAGCAAGAGGGATAAGGGGGAGAGGAGAGGGAGGATGGAAAGTCTCGAGAGGGAGGGGGACAGGAGCGGGAGGGGGGAGAAAAGAGCGCGAGAGGAACGAGAGGGACAAGAGGGAGATGACAAAGGAGGAAAGGAGAGGGAGGAAGGGGAAAGAGAGAAGAAAGAGAATTGAGAGAAGGGAGAGAGAGATAGGAGTCAAGCGGAATTAGATCAATGTCCAAAGAAAAAAAAAAATTTTTGGGTTGCCAAGATAGTTGAAAAAGGATAAATCATTGTAGAGAGCAAAAGTTAGAGCAACAAGTTATATGACTCAGTACATTGGACGTCTGATGTCTAAAGGGGAATGATTCAATGCCGAGAATGATTAGTTACCGATACAAGTAAAACGCGGGGCAATGGGCGACATAGATTTGGGAGAATGGTTTGGAGGTCAGGGTCCAAATACGGTTTGGGGTGTCTGTTCCCACGGCCCTTGTGGCCCAAACGGGAAGAATTGCCTCCTCGGTGGGGGTAGCAGCAAGGAGAAAATTGAAGCATTGGGCTTGAGAGAGTCCTTGGCAATGGGTGGAAGATCGAGGATGAAGGAGGAATTGGAATGACGGACAGAAAGTGCCAATTCATCATTGGCACAAGAAGGATATCGGCGAATTAGAACAACGGAACGATAAGATCATTACTAGCTCCGTGACGATATATGTTGGCAAATCGTGGTGAATGCATGCTTGGGGAATTTGAGACTTGATGTGAATTATTGGGGTTTACTCAAGGTACCGAAAGAAGACACCCAAATCTCATACGAAATCACTACCAATGCCAAGACGTAGCAACTGCGATATACTGAAAGAAGATACCTTAATCTCATGTGAAATTACTACTAATGCTAAGACCAAGCAACCGTGACAGAAAGATGAACGCATGTGGGAAATTTGTAGATAAAAAATTACGACATCTTCACCAATCGACGACGACATGGGAATGTAGAAGTGGCATGGGAATTGAGACGTGGGAAGAACCACTGGGTGAAAGTCAACATCCTGCAATAGGAAAGGACAGTAAGACACAGAGGACAAGTGAGGAGGAGCGCTTCGCAACCTTCCCAACGTCATCACTCTTTGTACGTAGAACGAGATGCCTTAGGGAATGTCGTCATCCACTCCCCGTAAGTCCAAATTAGTGCATGTATACACGATTAAGTCCAAATTAGTGCATGTATACACGATTTCATGCGGATGTCAAAACCTTGAATTGGCACGTGGATGTCGGTTCAATATGAGGTATAATATGGTAAATCCATACTCGACGCCGCCCGAATTAAATGGGTCGGACCCGCCAAGCTCTACATCGAGCTGGTTGCAGAGTGGTTAGTGCGTTAACTGGTTAGTGAAAGGTGCTTAGTGAAAGGTCCAGATTCGAGTCCTGACCGACTCAATTTCCCATAGTGTGGGACATACCGAATCCCGGATTTTGCGGAAAACAACGCGTCCGTATTGTGGGATAGATGAGCTATGGTCACCGATCCAAAGGCAGATTTACTTACCCTAAGTGTAGCCTTGGCAGCCTTTTTCCCCCTTTTCCCCTCTTTTAACGCGTCCGTATTGTGGGATAGAGGAGCTATGGTCACAGATCTAAAGGCAGATTTCCTTACCCTAAGTGTAGCCTTGGGAGCTTGTGGAACAGCATGGAAGGATAGTATAACACACATAGGAGCCTCATTTTAGCGTCAAGTTAGACTGAAAATAGTCCAAATCTGATATTATAGGACATGGAATGTGATTGGACCACCATTGGGTGGTCACTTGCCATCTTACTTAGGATTTGTTTATTCCAGCAAAATTTGTGTTTACCGTTTCGTTTCTATCAATCGAATGTCCTTAGAATGAATTGAAAATGGTCCAATGATCCATGTTGCGGAATATAGCGGCTAAGAGTCCGATACCATTCCTAGAGAGGAAGAAGACGATGCTCCTGGTGGACCAAACTAACGACGTTGTCCATCTTCGAGACTTTGAGCAAAAATTCCAATCTTTTCCAAAAAATTTCCCAATCTTTTGACTACGTCCCTGCTCGTTAGCAGAAAAGGGTCACAACCTAAGAGAAACTGTGACCAATTTTTGAAATTCTTGCTTGTCGGCAAGAACGGGTAGTAACCCGAGAGAAATTGTGGCCAGTTTTAAAATATTTTTATAATATTGAATAGGAAAGGGGAGAGGTGAACATTAATTTCTTTGTTTAGGGAAGGTACATCGGCAGGCCAAAAAAAAAATATGTTTTGAGAAGAGGAGTGGAAATGTGGGACTCCGGAGCTTAATATATAGACAGAGCATGATGGGGTAGAGAGAACACGACAATCTAAACTTTCCACCAAATCAAGGATGACCCAAGGACGATGTTGAACCAAAAGAAGCCTAGTTGAGGGTCTGCTTTTGTAGGGATCCGATCCACAAAAGTGGGGACGCAAAGACAAAAAGAAACATCATGCAACTTCGAAAGTCCTCTCCCGTCAAATAGGTCTCGGAGATAAGTCTTTATTTATTGAAGGAGAAATGTACAGAAACGTAGTTCGAAGTGGAGAGAAGGATACGCTCCGTATATAATAGAAAAGACACGCAACAAGGTCACAGCATAGGGGTTAATAATCGTTTCGAAGGGGACCCTTTTCAAATTAAAAAAGTGAAATCAGGATTTAAAGGTGAAAATGAGAGAGATTACACCGTTTTTTTAAAAAGATATCTTTAAAGAATGGCAACGGTGCTAGAGGAAAAAAATTTAGAGGCTAAGACCAGAGGGCTTTGGTTACGGAAACTAAGAGTTTCCGAGGGAACAAGAGACCACCTTCTATTAGTTTTAGGTGCTCACCTTAGCCCTTGGCCGAGGGCTAAAGTAGAAATGCCTAGAACATACACTACAAAGGGTGCCGGTATGTGGCTCACAAAGGGTTAGAGATGGGAGTAGAATTAGATGTAGACAATAGATGAGGCAGGTTTAGGCAGCTTTAAATAGGATTATAAAAGGTAGAAATTACAGTTGTCTCTTGGATATTTCCCTATCGATTCTCCTCCTAAGATCTGAATGTCTAATCTCTAATCTCTATGATCTGTGATCTCTCTGTGTGTACAATGTGTTTCTATCAATAAAGTGCTAAACACCATTGTCTACACAATCTTGCTATCCTGTGATATGATGTGTGAGAGAGATAGTTCTTTGCCTATGCAATGAATCTCTATTTGTACATGTGCACTCCAATGTTGTTGCTGAATGTGTGCACTGTGTGGTCCAATGACTACACGCCAAAACAGACAATGTCAGCCGTCGGTGACTGCGCCCAAATATACGTCAGAGTTTCCGCCGAAAAATGTCTGTCGTGGAATCGTCACTTGATTCCGTACGATTCAATCCTGCCGTCCGTACAATATCGGCGATTCGATTTCCGTACACAATATCAGCGCTCCGATATCCGTAAATAATATCGTCCGATATCGCCTAAAATCAACACCTTCTTGACGCACCAGGAAGAAACACACACTGCATTGGTAGCCGTGTAGGATATATAGGAGCCCACCTACAGCCAGATAGATGGCAAGCTAGACAAAATTTCTTTTGTGGAAACAAAGGGAGAACACCTTGGGTTGAAGAGGACCTACCTTTGAGCAAGATAAGCAGTTCGAACTTCAAAGGTCTTAAGAAAATGCGTGCGGAGTGATGGTGGTATAAACCGATCATGAAATACGTACGGGATGACCTAAAAATCTAAACTCTAAAGGAAATTCCCATGAATTAAAACCACTACGAAACAACATGGAAAAAAATATGCAAGAACTAGAATTGGGGAAGATTTAAGCACCCACAGTAGAATTTACAATGGAGAAAGTGATCAAGAAAACGAAACAAGAAACAAGGGCTCAAGGAATGAGGGTCCTCACCAAGGAAAAAAAGGGAAAAATCTTTGCCACCAAAAGATCATCGGAAATTGGAGTCCCAAGACCGTACGGGTTGACGCCATTTCAAAGGGCTCACGTTAAGAAATTGTTGCATGTAAGCTCGTCATAAGTGGGATCCACCGTGGATTAAAGACAGAAAAGGAAATAGGTCAAACCTTATAGCCTTTAAGGATATAAATTCGATCCTAACATTGGAGAAGACACTGAAACATCCTTGTTGGTAGTCATGCCTAAAAAATGTAGCAACTTGGTCGGCACGTAAATAGGCTGGTGGCTTCTTTAGAAAAGATCTATATTTTGACCGGCGAAAGGCCTTCGAAATCTGCCGAGAACCCCAAACCCTTCCCAGCAAGCTTGGACGTCGATAAGCATAAAAATTAGGGAGGTCCAAGAAAAGAAACAGGAAAATGGGGTGTAGGAAGAACGACTAGTAGATAGGAATTTGGGTAACACACCTCAGGCTTAAGGAATAACAAAAGAAGGCGGATGAACTAGGTTGGGGAACTAGAATAGGACAGAAATTGGCGGACAACAACTAGGAGCGTGTTTCACCAACCTAAGGACTGGGGCATGTGACAAAGCTGTTGAAACAGATAAGACAGGTGACAAGGTTTCAATGACTGAAAAAAATCGAAAGGAGTGTTTATAGAGTTCAAAATACCACGCTCATGGAGGAAATGAGTCAAGAAAAATAGGAAAGGGTAGGACATAGAGAACCTATGCGACCCTACCGAATTTTATTGGATCAAGAGAAACAGGGAGTTTCCCAATCGCTTTAAGGCCACATATAGGAGAGGTTTCAAAAATATATAGCATGCTCCTACAATCTAAGGTAGGAAGAGATGGCCATGGGGGAACATTGAAATAGCCTATTTTTCCAAAACCGCCGAGGCACAAAGCACCCGTGTCAAAGAAAAGGTGAGGGAGGGCTTCTAATTCAACCCGTCAACGCCTTCTAATTCCACCCTTGAATTGAAAGGCTTACATTATAAGATGATCTGTTTAATCAAGAAAATGAGGAAGACGTTGGAGGCACGAAGGTGAGAAATTTGGCAACATTAGTTAAAATTAAAGGTCCTTGAGAATGACTAGGATAATATAAGTGACCCTAGAGAGTCAGATAAGCCACATCCAAAACCGTATTTTATAAGGGAAAAATTGATCTTGGTCGGAAGCAGATTTTTTTGCTTTTGCTTTGAGGACACCTTAAGGTTATTTTAATTGACATTGTAAGGTAAATCACCTTACGAGCCATAAATCTTCAAAGACCTTGTCCGGGGTCACAATCATCATGTAGCGTTTATTCACATATCTTGGACGCTTCAAAGGAGGTAAAGAATTAAAAAGAATAGTAGAAGGGCTTCTCAAAGCCCGGAACCACATGTCATCACTAAGTCAAGGGAAATTAGGATACGTACTCCCATGGCCTCCAAACAAGGGAATAGTTCCTTAGAGGGACCCGAAGGCGTCTTAAAAAACATAGGAAAAATCGTTCAAAGACGCACGTCTTTTAAATCGGCGAGGGCATAAGGACCGACAGCTAAATTTTTTGGGAAAAGTAAGAACCATTATGTTGGGCGTTATGTCAAGCCCACGGCGAGATGTGCCATACGACCTGCTCATGGTGTGTAGGCTCGGCCACTCAGGTCTTGAAATCGATGCATTAGCGTTTGGTCCCTTGACTCCTAATGTGTGATGCTTTAGTTTAACAACGGTTTCTTTACTCGCCATGTGTGACCCTAGTTCTTTCAAGTGTAGCCCTTTGGACACTACGGTTATTATTCATTAGTGTCACTAACACTAATTTGTTGCGGCTTTTTTCGGCCCAAAATCATAAATCAGTGTTATTAACATAAAAATGGAATTAACGCTAACATGGAAAGGTTTTATTTAGTGTTAACTATTTTATAATATGTTCATCGAAATAAGTGTTGAGTACAGCAAGCTCGTTTCGGTACATAGTGTCCACTTACATCTCATTTTATACAACTTTAAAAGCGTTTTGCATGTAAATTAACTTGTACCAATCAATTGTCGGAAGAACAGGAACATTACAAAATTTGAAGCATTAAATAGCGTAAAGAAATAAGATTTGCCGTTGAAATTTAATCTTATTTACATGTTGTGTACTACTTCCAAACCCCACAAGTAGGTATCTCAACAAATGTTGTCAAAATAGTACACTTGTACTTCAAATGGTATTGATGACAGCTCAACTTAGACGCCACAAAGTTGGCACACAACTTGGCGTTAAGTGCCAAACTAATATTAATGCTATTTGTTTTTTAAAACAGGTTTCTACAAGTTTAATTGTATTAAGTTTGAATTAAAGGATATTTGTTGAGTGGCGTGGAGCTTGACCCTTTTTGATTTTATTTTAACTAGTCTCTACATTTTATTTTGATGTGCTTATATGTGTGCCTTCGAGTAGAGATTGCGATCAAACAACAATATGACATATGATGATGGAGAAATGTTTAACTTCAGCCTTTCACTACGTAAGCAGATTTTATTACGATGCGGAATGCGGAATTGGAGCGACAGCAAGAATAAAACACTATATTATGTTGTTATCCACCTTGAGACAAAAATTGGATGACAATATTGAATATGAAGGAAATACATGCGAAACAAAATCATGAATGACTTTTTGATAGTACAAGCATAATTTTAAGTATAAGTATTGTAGTAGACAAATAATTTGGAGGATTCATGGTATGGCCTTTACGTCAGATGGTCAATCATATTTCTACTACAAATATTGTTTCACTTTATTCAAGTGTTTATGAAACGTTTTACTTATGTATTTCTAATGTTTTTTAATCGTGTGTATGACATTTTTTAAGCATCACTTCAAGCACTAGATCAAAAACCATCGCCCCCGTATACATTGAGCATTTTCTTTTAACTGCTTGGCCTTCTATAACGTAAGCCAATTTGGAACAATCATGACGAACTCCTAAATTGGTCCGACAACTCATCGCATTTTAATCCCCATTTATACCCCTTTATACCCCTTTATTCCCTATTTTTCTCGACTTGATAACCGGTAGGTCCATCGAGAAAAATCTACCAGTCAAGTCACTTTCTGATCAGAGTCACAGTCAACCTCAAAAACGGAGAAGGGAGAAGAGGGAGAAGAAGGAAAAAAACAAGAGGATGGAGAAAAGAGAAAAGGGAGAAAAAGGAGAGAATAGGAGGGAGAGAAGCAAGAGGGATAATCGGGAGAGGAGAGGATAGAAAGTTTGGAGAGGGAGGGGGCAGGAGTGAGAGGAGGCAAAAAGGAGTGTGAGAGGAACGAGAGGGGGAGAGAGGAGGGAGAGAAAAAAGACAAGGGATAGAAGAGAGAGAAAGGAGATAAGGGTGTTGATTTCCGTGAAATCCAGGATTCGGTATGTCCCATACTAGGGAAAAGTGAGCCGGCCAGGGCTCGAACCTGGGACCTCTGACTTGAGCTGTCAGACGTATCACATTCTACCCCGTATTAAACCGGCATTCACGTGCCAATCCAACAAAGGGATAGTAAAATTAACTCTTATTTACATGTTTCGTGTTACTTCAAAACCCCACAAGTAGATATCTCAACAAATGTTGTCAAGGTAGTACACTTGTACAAGGGTATTTGGAAGAGTTACCAGTCCTAAGCTAGACTAGTATTTCTTCAAGTTTCGTAAACAATGTACTTTATTTTTGTGGTTGCAAGGCGTTCCTTTTAGCAAAGGCAAGATAATGAGACTGTTAATCGCTATTCATTAGTCTCTAATGCCTCAAAATCTAGTACCCAATGAAAAAAACAATTGAGGGATAGACTTTGTAAACACATCAACATTCCACCACAATTGCATACATAATACAATCACCAAATCAAAGCTACAAAAATATTTTAGGAAGTAATATTTTGTGTCAATACGTAAACGAGACCTATTGGCGCAGGTACAATTACAAGTGTTATGGGGCTAGTCCAAAGCACAAAATATTTGCGACCAATGGAAATGCCAACTTTCGAATATCTCGACAACAACTCGATTTGATATAATCATGTCTCTAAAACACCATTATTCCTATAATAATCAAAAACATATAGGACCTAAGTCTTTTGTTAACATTTTCGAAAGTGCTTTCCTAAATTTGTTAATTTCATGATTTTAAACTCATAACATTTAGTGTATTAAACTTATCAAACCCGGAAAAACTGTTAATCAGTTGGACATTGTAGTAATTTTCAGGCAAACAAACCATACAAACAAACCTGTGAACAAAAATATGATCTCATGTGGTGTTACTTGAATCAACAATGAACTGTCAAGAGTAATTCCCTATTGCGGTGTTTGGTAGGTCAATATTGAATGTAAAATAAAGTTTAGTTTTGTGAAAAAAACATGAAATAATAAGCATATTGATGAAAAATATTGACCAATGTTTAAGAATCGCATATTCATCTTCAACATTATTCATTGGTCTTTCTTAAACATTGATGTAAGATATATATTTTTAAGGTTTGGTGCTTCATGTGTGATGCTAGATATTCGCTTTTTAATGTTTGATGTTGGGTGCATTATGGACAGTGGGCGGTGGTGGAGGCTCGGAGTATGTGGTGGCGGATGTGAAATGTTGGTATATTGTGGACATAGAATTCTGATTTATGTTTCTTGTGTGAAGTTTGATGCCTACATTTTCCATTTTTGGTGGTGGACGATGGATAGTGGTGGATGGTACGGATCAAGTTCTTGATGTTTATAGAATGTTAGATGTTTGTTTTCTTTGTTTGGATGTTGGATTTTAGACTTTGGATGCTGAATAATGAATGGGGGATGGTGGGGGTGTAGAGGACGGGGCTGGATTTGTGGATGGTGGAATGGTAGATGTCGAATATCAAACGATGTATTTTAGATTTTTTATGTTTTGTTGTTTTGATGTTCGATGTTTGATCTTTGGTTTTTGATTTTTTGAAATTGCATTAACAAAAGCGAGAAAAATATCCACCGATTGTTAAATTTCCACGAATCAAATTTTACAAATGTCGTTGGGAGCATGTTTATTTTTTTGCCACGGCGACGTTAAGGGCATACTAAACATGAATTCATTGTTTGCATATAGTCATACATCAAGGTCGTTTTTCGATGACGGATTTTTCCATTAACGTAGTTTACAATGAACTAACACGTTCAAAGTTTATGTTTATGACTACTTCTCAACGCCAAAGAGTTGTGCAATATATTCACTCAGGTAGAATGTAAGTAACCAATGCGTTTTATACTATACTTAATAACCAATAAACATCGTTAATAGCAAAACCGGATCATTAAAAAAAAAGTCCAACGAGTAGACATTGTAAAACCAATTGGAATTCTTTAAACGCATCTGTTAAAGAATACACTTGTCTTGATACTTATCCTCGAATTAAGTTTCTTCCAAATCAAAATAGTCAAGTCATTATTAATCTTGTGAGAAATAAAGTCGCGTCATTCAAATACGGGGCGATGGTTAACATGTACTTAGTTTGTGTTTGCTTGAACTTTCTTGTTTTGGCAAAACCGGTAGAACTTCGCACACCTAAATGAGCACACGTAATCGAAAGAATTTGTATGCGCACTTTGAGACAAGCAATGAAGCAGGTACGTAACGAATTGTCAAAGATTAAGCGGACGGACGCACAAACGTTTTCCTGTTCAAGCGAATCGATGAGAATTATTGGTTGTATCGGTTCACAGATTGGTCGACGGAAAGTTTGATGTGAACCAGAGGTCGCAAAAGTCAAAATTTTACATAACCGAAACCGACCGTTTTTTTTTTTTCAAAATCTGAGTAACCGACGGTCGAGGTTATGTCACGCTCCAAAATTGTTAAACGTTAACCAACCGTCGTTTACGAAAAAAAAAAATTAACCGAAACTCGATTTCTCGTGACTAACCGTGCAGGCCCGTAACCGAAAAAGTACAAAATTAACCTATGTACGACGTATGAATAAGCCAATAATTACTATTAGATTTGCGAAATGAATAGTGTACTACCGTGTCAGATTTGCGACGCTTTGTTGCGTTCCCTATGATTTGCGAAATGAATAGCGTTACTACAGTACTGTGTCATATTTGCGAGGCTAATCATGACGTCACGTACTTCCACGATACCAAAGAGTACAAAGTGTTTTGACGTTTTCCCTACGCGGTTTGTAAAAACGCATTCTGTCAAAACGTACAATTTCACGTCATTATGACGTTTGCACTACGCGGTTTGTGAAAACGCAGGTACATCATAACGGCATGTATTAAATCATTTTTTGTAATTTTTTCGTTAATACGGTACAGTTTTGTACGTTAGCCACACTATTTAAAATGGCACTATACTAAAGTTGTTTACGCTAATTCAAAGAGTACCTTGAATAATGTAAAGAAAAATTTAGAGTTATTTACTCTTTTTAAGGTTTTTGGGTCAAAATTTGTGGTGACGGAATTAGCGTTAATAACGCTAATTACGATTCGCGGTGTTGTGTAAATGGAAAATTATGATTAATAATACTATTTAATGCTGGGAGACGTGGCAAGTTATAGTCCACGTATTTAAATAATGTTGTTAACTATATTTTGTGAGTTTTGGCTATAAATAGTAGCTACTTATTAATAGTAATAATAATGAGTGGTGTAGTGGTACATCTCTCTTTGCAAAAAAACAGCTGGTGTACCTCTTCTTTTTACTATTTTATCTTTTTGCAATCTCCCTTTACGAATATTTTTTTTCCTCGACAATCACCTCCTTCAAGGGATTTGTTCCTAATTTTGCGTGTAACTCTTAGATTAATGCTTAAACCCTTATATTAATGTTTATTCTCTCGCAAATCTAATATTTTTGCTACAACTTTTGGACGGTTTTTCTTTCAACTATGATACTATGTTATGAATTATGCAAAAAAGGTAAATTTTCAATTATGTATGTTTAAAAAAAAAATCATAGTTTTCACATAGAAAATCAATTGACAAAAAACACATTGTGATGAGCAAAAAAAACAAATAATATTTTGTAGCATCAAATATAGAAATAAACAAATAACAACCTCATTCTATTTTCGACTCTATTGTACAAATTCTCAACCTCAAACTTAAAACTTCACAAAAATCTATAAATCTAAATTTGGTATACATACGACGCTTTAGTAATTTGATAAAAATAAACACTCCGGTTTAAAAAAAAAAAATAATAATAACACCAGAAAAATTGTGAAATACAACAAAAAATTCAAATGAAAAAAAAACATAATAACTAATACTAACAAAATAACAATATATAGAAAACAAAACAAAATAAAAAACTATGCATTTAAAAGATCTCGGTTAGATCTAACACACAAAAAATCACTAACAATTAAAGCAGCTAGTGAGCTCCTCTTCTTCGTTATCGTGTTCTCGGCATCCGAAAAATTGCATTCGGACATGGAGCTAGAAGCCGGAATAGTTAGAATAGATCTAGCAACACCGGCTATAATAGGAAATCCTCCATCTTTCGCACGTACATTTGATTTTTCTTTCCACCATTCAAGTATGTTAAAGTTAAATCTTTCTTCGTTGATTAATTTTAAATCAAAATAACGTTTTCTTTTGTCGTTAACAAGCGTTTTTTTGTCCGTGGTAATAAGAACCTCATTTTCCTCATCGCTCTCACCAAAATAATGTGGAAACCGTCTTTACTTTGCGATGTTTTCATTTTTTTGTGATACGTTGAGGACTACCGAAATCAACGTCATCACCGAGGTCGTTTGCGAGTTCTCGAAGTTTGACCCTTGCGCTTTCAATTTCGGTTTTCGATACCCAAATTATTTCAAGCTTTTGTTTTTGTCGTGGATCTAAGAGAGCCGCGACAATATGATACTCATGAAGGCCCCACTTCGGTATTGCAAATTTCAAAAAAAGTTGTTTCCATTTTTGCAAGTTTAGGGAATCGGCGGGGCATTCTTTTTCACCGTCATTGTAAGATGTTTTTCTTATCTTACAATGGTTATGGAGAGACGATAGTTCAAACAAAACCAAATGTAAAGTTGGTTCTTTGAATTTTTCTTATTTTAGGGTCACTTCTTGAAACCTTTCCAAAAATCGTATAAGTTCGGTAAGGTGAGTCTTATCGACACAACCAAAAAGTATCAATTTATTTTTTGCTTGAGCGATTGGTCCTATCTCATTGAATGCATGGTAAATACTCTTAAGCATTCGGAGCAAAGAATTCCACCGCGTTGAGTTTTCTTGTTTTAAAGTGTTTTTCAAAAGATTTTGTAAATTACTCTGTTTGAAAAACACGACCAATGATTTACATGCGTCAATTAGATTAAAGAAATCAGGAACTCCCACATCGTATTTGACTTTTTTGGAAGTTCCGCTCTTATTCAAGATCGTTATCACAATTGTTGCAATTTTATGGTCCGCGCAAGGTATCAAAGTAAACATACTTGGTAGACCTTCAGTCGCACACATGTTAGAGCCACTATCAGTCACGACAACGCAGCGATGAAAATTGGACATTTCAAAATTGGTCAAACAATTTTTTAAAGTCGGGTATTTAGGGTTTTTTAGGGTTTTTTTCCTCCAGAAAATGATCGACTTGAAGCGTTCGTGCATGAAGTTTAAATTATTTGTCAATAAAATAAGCGATTAATGACATGAATGAGGTTCTTTTTATTTTCTCGGTCCAGAGATCGGTCGTGAATGCGACAAAAATATTGTTATCAATATTTTCTCTAAGTTTTGGGATGATCAAACTACGAATATATTTCGTAGAAGATATAATGTAGTTTTTTACACTATTGATGGACGAGAGTAGTTGGTTGATGTCAACACTTTTGTTGGACGAAACACCAACATCAAACAATGCTTGAAAAAATGCTTGAAAACTTGGGGAAAATAACAAAAAAAACGATAAGAAAATATCATACAAATACTAACCATGATTAATAAATAAAGTTTTTACCAAAATGCTTTTTTTTTTATGGAAAGACAAATAAAAAACAATATCATGACAAACTAAGCTCAACTTTATAAATTTATGAACAAAATAAGTTATAATGACATTTACACTCAAGCAATCTTAAATAGAATTTAACATAAATCTTACCTGGACCATTGACTATCGAAAATGGTCGAAGGTCCTCACAACACATCAACGCCACCATTTTCGCAATTTTTTTTTCGGTCGTTCGTCTTCGTCTCTTTTTTTGAAAGAAACTTACGAAGAAGTCCTCTTGAATTATCCATGTCGGCCAAATCTAAACATGTGTGAGTATTGATTGTTGAAGTACCGTTTGCTGACTTGTATCGATAAACTATGAAACATGTATTACAAGCCACAAAACCCGCCCCTTTTACCATGTATTTGTTTGATGTTCTAATTTCATACACATGCTCAAATTTTTTCCAACAACTTGAAGTGGCACTGTTTTCTTTCACTAGGTAATATTGAGCAATTTCACAATTCTTTGATTTTCGAAGTTCGTTTTGGATTGTTGTTTTAAGGGAAGCGAGGATATTTTTCTCCATTTTAGTGTATGACTAAGTTTTGTTTGAATTGTGGTGGAGTTTCTCTAACTTAAATAGCAATTCAATTTATCGATTTATTGTTTGACACATGTGAGTACGCCAATAATTAAGACTAGTCGTGGGAAATTGACGTAATAGTTTGATTTTTACTGATTGTTTTACCAATTATTACTACATGTTGCATGACATTGTCATAATAATATGATATATTTGTGGAAACACGGTATAAAATGCGTAATTAGCACTTTGCAATAATGTACGACTTATGAATAAACCAATAATTACGATTTTTCGCGTTGCCTAAGATTTGCGAAATGAACAGTGTACTACACCGCCAATCGTTATTAGCGTTGTGTACGCTAAGTCCGTCCCGCTTTTTTTTTTTTTTTCTCAAATATAATTATCCACATTATTTAAAAAAAACCCTAATTCTCAATAGAATAGACGATTTCTTCGAAAATTTCCAAATTCCCAATTAGCGTAAACCACGCTAATTATTCGTATACGCTAAAAAAACTTACACGCTAATAACGATTGGCGGTGTACCGTGTCAGATTTGCGACGTTTTTTCGCGTTCCCTAAGATTTGCGAAATGAATAGCGTTACTACAGTACCGTGTCAGATTTGCGACGTTAATCATGACGTCACGTACTTCCACGATACCAAAGAGTACAAAGTACAAGAACGTTGGATTATAGGGACAGTACAAAATTTTCATTTTTTTTGGTTTTTTGGTTGACCGACCGTAACCGACCGTTTTTTTTTCCCAGGTGAATCAACCGACCGTAACCGCCCGACCCCCAAAATTTGGCAACCGAATCCGTTTCGGATCCGGCGCGGGCGGTCGGTTAACAGGAAGAGCGAGAGAGAAGGAGAGCTGGTCTCTTTTTCTCTCCAGGTTTTTTTCTTTTTTACGCAATCTTTTCTTTGTTTTCTGTTTTCTTCTCGATCGGCAGGGATTGCTCCGATTTGTGGAACATATGGCTGAGTCTTGTGAACCTGAATATTCTCCTCCTGTAACTAAATGGTGAGGAACTTTTGACTTTTTTAAAAAACATTATGGCTTTTTTTGATTTTTTGGGATTTGTTTTTCTGGGATTTTTCAAACTCGTAGGCTCTGCGACAAATTTAAGGTGGAAAAAAATGATGATGATGACTTTTCTGGGTTTCTTTTGAGATGTTTTGAGTTTTTTTTAGACTATTTCCGGTTTTTTTTTGGGGGGAGGATTTCTCGACCCGTGCTTTTTTTGCACCGAAATTAGTGTGGGTTAGACGGAGAACGATAAGGTTTGTTCTAGGATTTTTTTCAGAATTTTTTTCTGGGGTTTTTTGGGATTGAGATACTAGATACAACCAGAAATCAGCTCTAATAAAACCTACTACAGGAATGCATTCCTACAACTCCAAAGCGATTAGCCCACATATATCCTCCAAAACGGACGCAGGCCCAATGCACAATTGTTTCAATACTAGGACATTTGTAAACCTTCTTTTGCAGTCTCCTACAGAACCGAAAAACAAATCTCCCTTGAACTTTTTTCCCTACCTCTACATCGTGTTTTTTTTTTGTTTTTTGATTCTTTAGAGGTTTTTTTGGGGCTTTTTGGGGCTTTTTGGGGGAAGTTTTTTAGGGGGAGGAGCTGAGTTCTGAATAGAGTTTGATGGTTTTGGGTTTTTTTGTGAAGAATGTGCACAATATTTATTGTATTAAGGGGGGATGTGGTATTTTCAGTTTTTTTTTTTTTTGGATGTTTCGCTATTTCTTTGAAAAAAAATTCGGGCTATTTTTGTATTTTTTCAAACGGTAAGTTTTGTTTTTGTTTTTTGGGATTTCTCAACTGTGTACTTTCTGCGATGGCTCATGCACCAGAATTAGTGTTGATTAGATAAAAATAATTATGCAGATTCGTTTATTTATTTATTTTTGTGTTTTTTTTTTTAGCTAGTAAAATTAAATAATCAACGTATATGTCCTTTCTGCGGTACCTCAAGCAGCAGAATAAGTGTTTCCTCTCAACTTTGGTACTTTCTTTTTGTTTTTTCTTGTTTTTTTGTGAACTTCTGGTAACGTTTTCCGGTTATCAGCTTAATTTAGTAAACTTTTCTATTTCTCGGTGGGTTTTTGTAAGCTTTCTGTGGTTCTCGGCTTGTTTCTGTGAACTTTTTGTGTTTTTCGGTGTGTGTTTGTGAACTGTTTTTGTTTTTTCTTTCCACTATTTAAATTGTCGTTTCGTAAACGTTTACGTGATATTGACCTTTTCAGAGTTTTCTAGTATCATCTTTATTGGGGGTGGCACATTTTTCTTAAAACTCAAGTTTTGAATATAAAAATTGTGAATTTTTCTGTTCCGTGTGTTGGTTAGAGGCAGTGGGGGAAGAATGTAAGATTATTAAATTTCTATTTGAAGCAAACTCACAGGCTGTAGAGAATGGAGTCTTCATTTACTACTCTCCTTCTCACCCAAAAGCAAAAATGTAAAATATAGCCAATTAAGATGCATAATCGCAAAATATGAATCGAATTTTATTTCATCGAATGCCACTTTTCCTTTCCCTTGTCAATCGACATCTGTCTAAGTGAAAACTGGTCTTCAGGACAACTGATGTCTTAAGAAAACTGATGCGTTTTTTGCAGATTTTCTGATCCTTTCTCGGAGATTCCTGCCGATATGCTTTTATTCATGTTTTGTGTCCCGTTTTCCATCGAACATTTTCGTCCTCGTTTAGCAATGAAACGAGTTTTGGGACATTGCTTCACAAATTGCGGGAAAAGTTTTCGGTCTCTCAGGATTCTTACTCCCACGAGCTGATAATAATAATAATAATCATGGAGGAGGTGGAGGAGGAGGAGAGGGAAGAGAGAACAGACGTCAGAATGTCCCTGGTAGGAGGAAACCTTTTTCTCGAGGGTGCCCCTCCTCCTCCTCCCCCTCCTCCTCCACCGCCTCCACCTGCTCCTCTTCCAGGAGCTATAGCTCCTGCGGTTGAGAATGTGAGGCGTGAAATAGAGGGGAGAGAGGAGGGAGAGGTAGTACAGAGGAAGGGATCTGAACAAGCGGGGGAGGAAGAAGAAGGAGGAGATGAAGAAGAGTACGTCTAAGGAACTCCAGAAAAATCTACTGTGCTCTTAAAAACTTTTAAGAACTTCTAAAAACAGTAAAAAGCCTTAAGAAAGCTCTTGAAAGTTTTAAAGTACACACTCCACAAAGCTTTATTCCTTTCATATTTAGCTTTATATTCTCCTCACCTTATTCATCGTCTCCTCATTCATTTTTCATATCCATCTTTCTTGTTCGTGTCCATATCCATTCTCTCCTTTTAAAAAATAGTTTCTCTGGTAGTTTTCGGGAAGGCTATATATTTAAAGCTCAAAAGAGTTGTCTCTATACCCAAAACTAGAGCTATTTGAATATATTTTCGGTTCCGGACCTTCAACGGTAATTTTTGTACTTTCTGTCCTGTAGAATTGTTTTAGAACTATTTATGTTCATATTGATACTTCCTTTCTTATGTAGCTTCTTGGAAATTTAGATTGGAAGTTTATTAAAAACAATTCTTATTTTTTTATCTGATATTGTTAGATTTGGAGATAATCCTTAGGTTCTCTGTTTTTAGCGTCAGATCCTGGTTTTTTCTGTTTTGACTTGTAACGCTCACATTATTCAATGGTCATTTTTTGTTTGTTGTCTTTCTTGTAGAATTGTTTAGTTTTAGAACTATTCATGTTCATATTGATACTTCCTTTCTTACATAGCTTCTTGGAAATTTAGATTGGAATTTTATCCTTTACAAAACTTGGAAACCCTTGATGAAATGATCGTGATAAAAACGATTATTCTTATGTTCTTGTTGTAGGAAGTTCCGAACTGTTTGGATTAACAAGCTGGAAACATTCAGGAGACATTTTGGAACTTTTTTAACATATTTGGAAATGTTTAAGGAATGTTTAGGAAGGTCTTGGGATCAATTTAGGAACATTTTGGGACTACTTAAAGAATATTTTATAGTGTTTTGTATTGGTAGCCATTTGCCGATAACCGATACGTACCTTTTTTTGACCTACCGATAACCGATATATTGGTCCGGTATATCGATAACGGAATTATCGCTATAAAAAACTGAAATATCGCGATAAATTATCGATGAATATCGGGCCTGATAATTATCGGCGATAACTGTACGGTTCAGACTGTACACTTGTACTGTCCTTGTACGGATGCCGTGACGTGGCATGCCATACTATATAATGTGTAAAATGTATTACGACATAGTATTAAGTACTATGATATAGTAAACTATATTTTCTACACTTTTCGGCGATAGAAAAATTGTTGGTTCCGGAGCGATATACGGGGACCCCTCACCGTTCGATAACCGATAATTATCAGTATCGGTTTTTTCGCGATAAGTTTTGACCCGATACACCACTAATATTTTAAGAATAATGGGAACAAATTGGGATTTTTTTGGAACAGGGACACATTTGTGGCTCGTCTGGTTCTGTTAGTGGTGGTGGCCTGGATGACACTTGTCATTTGCAATACTGCAATTTTACTGCTTCTCGTCGGTATCGGAAGATGGGTTTTCGGTCACATCACTCGTCTTCCCTTCACTTATGGGGCACAATGCAACGGTGAGTTTTTCTGTTTCCATTTCCATTTCCATTTTCATTCAACTTCTGTTTTTGTTTCCTTTCCAATTACGTTGCCATTGCTGTTTTTTTAACTGCCTATTTTCGACATCTGTTTCTCTTTGTGAAAGCAGAGCAGTAAGTGTGTTTTTTATAGTGTATTATATCGAGGACATTTTCTCGATGTTTGATACGGGGTATTTTTTTGACCCTCAGTAGGCCCCTTTCTGTGTCGAGGTCGATATCTGATAATCGGCTTGAAAAACAAAAAGGACGAATGGATAGAAAAAAATCCCTTGGTCCTCTATATTAAAACAAATGATATGACGGAATCATGTCACCTGTTAGTTGTCAGACTACAAATTCAGCTCTAAGAATCCCGTGTAAACTCTAAAATAATCTCATCGCCTTAATGTCGGGTGCAATATGATTTCCGCAGGGTCCATCGCCTCAGACTGAAAATAATTACGGTCTAGCCGAGTTCAATGAGCTTGTCATAGTGAAGTACGAAAAAAACATTTCTTGTAGTAGTTCAATTTGCCGAAAATACTATTTTCTTTTAACAAAAGGCGGAAAGTACAGATTTCATCTTTTTCCTATTGGTTTTCAAATGGTCCGATTTTTTTAAAAACATTGCTGTTCAAATCCCAGAAATATCGATGACCAAAAAAATCAGTTTTTGACGAATCGAAATTTTTTACTGAACCAAATTTGATTCCGAGGGGGGATCTTACAGAATATACTCAAAGGCAGAAAAAGCATGTAGGCTTTGCTGGATACCATAGCGGGCTATTGAGGTATAATTGGATGGCTGGAGCGTGCTCAGTTATTGGTCATCTGTCCGTAATTTTCAGTAACGTGACCTTCAGTTCACTCCGTTTCACATTTTGTAGGATTTTGTTTTTTTTTTCGTTTCGCTAGCAGTTCCCTCTGTTGATACTATACCTCTCCGCACGTATCGTGCATCATGTATCGAAGATCCTGCTTTGATATATACAGTGTTACAAATTTAAGCAGCCATGGATACTAGTGCTCTGTTCTCTGTAAATTTCCTATCGCAATAATTCCTATAACCGATATTATTGGGAATCAAACAGCAAAGGAGCCTGATATAGATGAATAAATTTGTTATCGCTGATACATATGTAAGCATATAGTTTTTACTATACTCTAGTACTATGCACTATATTGTATGATACTGTATACACTATATAGTTGTTACGGGGTATTTTTTATTCAAATGTTCGGTGTATTTAGATGTTCAATACGGGGTATTTTTTTGACCCTCGATAGACCCCTTTCTGTTTCAAGCTCGATATCTGATAATCGGCTTGAAAAACTAAATGGACAAATGGGTAGAAAAAAACCCCTTGTCCTCCATATTTAAACAAATGATATGATGGAATCATGTCACCTGTCAGTTGTCAGAATACGAATTTAGCTCTAAGAATCCGGTGTAAACTGTAAAATATTCTCATCGCCTTAATGTCGGGTGCAATACGTTTTCCTCCAGCCTACCGCAAGGTCCATCGCCTCAGACTGAAAATAATGACGGTCTAGCCGAGTTCAATGAGCTCGTAATAGTCGTGCACGAATGTACTAATTCACGTTGTAGTTCAATTGTCCGAAAATAGTAATTCCTTTACCGAAAGGCCAAAATGACAGATTTTTTTTTTTTCCTATTGGTTTTCAAATGGTCCGATTTTTTTAAAACATCGCTGGCGCGAGTTTAAATCCCACGGTTTTTTGGCATTTGTGGATAATTGCAGGTGGGAGTGGGACCGGTTCTAATCGATCTTTTATTCTAACTTTTAGTAGTTGTTCCTCTTCGAGTCCCGATTGTCCTGTTTTTCTTCTCCACCAAGATTGGGCTTTAGGATTGTTGTTTCTTAAAATGTAGACACGTCTGGTACATTAGCAAGACCTTCCTAAACAAAATCTTAAAACCCGAAATAATAGCCTTAATTAAACCTTTTAAATATGTGGACGAAAAGAATCTTAGTAAGCCTGTCTTTTGTGCTTGTATCCATAATCATTATCAATAATCACTATCAACAATATTCATCAATAATCATGGAATAATGTTCAATCTTGAGGGTGAGGGAGAGAGAGACAGAGGGAAGGATGAGATTACTTGAGTTTCATTGCAAGTAACCCAAGTACGTACGCTGTATTTTAGTGCTAAAGAATTTAAGCTATCCGCTATTGACAGTTTCTTTTCACGTATCAGTTTGTATTTTTTGTAGTGATGTACAACGATTGAAATTGCAGACGATATATTGCTTTGTTGGTACATTGTGTTATTAAGATTTTGAAAAATCGATAGTTGTCGGTTCGCCGATAACTATCGACATCGCGATGATCGCCGATGGTCGGCCGATTTTTTTTTTTTCTCACTAAAGGTTTTTGATATTTTACAGCTGAATGTGTACTGCAAAAAACTGAGTACAGTAAGATATTGTACAAATTCTTGAAATGCGAAGTTTTCAAATGTGTTTTGCACATTTTCAATGATTGAGATCTGTCGGAAAGGGGGACATTTGTACGTTGTCGTGGACAAGATTAGTCTGAAGAGAAGACATCCCAGGATCCTAAAGAAGGTTTCAAGCGCACTCTTAAGGATTTTAGGGTTAGATATTTCCTGTCTTCCCTAGAAGCCCTCCGTCATCTGTTATCATCTGTGAATCAAAGAATTAGGACAGACAATCAGACGAAAACAACTTCCCCTCCTCGCCTATCCTCTCCTCTTTTCTCCTCCCCTCTCTTCCACCTCCACCTCATCTCTTCTTGTCCCTCCTAAATTAAATTATGACCATAATTGTACAGCTGTGACCTGCCATTTTAAAAGCTTCACATGACAGCTTTTTTAATCTGTAAAAACTGAGATGGATAATTCCAATCAATGTCGTGTTGCGATTATTGGCCGTTCAATATATCGATTATTGTTACCCCTCAAAAAGTACGTATTGATTAGCGGCAAGGCCTATTGGATGTACATCGCTAAGTTTCTACATCCATTTTTATCCTGAAAGTTTGTTGATGGTAGTTCAAGCAAAAAACTACCATCAACCATCATCGACTCAGGATCCTTGTCTTTTTTCGAAGAGTTTTCCCAAATGGTCCCAAACTATTTATTATAGCATTTACTTTTAAGGTTTCTCTTTGCCTTTCTCATTTTCCTGATTGTTCTTGCCTTGTCTGTCTCCCTTTGTTTTTCTTCGCGTTTTGTCAATTTGTCTTTTTGTCCTTTTTGTCTTTCTGCAAACAGGTAATGATGGGACAGGCGAATCTCATCGCAGACAACAGCTTGCGAGCAAAATCAGAGCGCGTAAAAAACAACGGATTTGGTCGTTTAAGGGAAAAGGAAAAGTGAGAAAAAGTATAAAAGGAGGAAAAAACAAGAAAAAGGAAAAAGGTGTAAAAAGAGAAAGGGGGGGAAATGGAATATAGTTTTTGTGTCTTCAATTTGATAATTTGGAGGATTTCGGAGGTTCACTATTTTAAGGAAAAAGAAGCAAAAAGGAAAAAAAATAGAATCAAAATATGTATATTGATGATGTAAAAAAAATCGACGTTTTTTGAGAGAGTTCGTAGTTTGCAAAAAGTGTTCTAGTTTTTTTTTTCTTTTTTCTTTTTGAGTTTTTACAGCTTTACGAGCCATGATGAGAAAAAGAAAGAACATTTTCTTTTCTTCTTTAAAAAAAAAAGGCCTATAGATTTGTAACATTGTGTTCCGAATAATTTTAACTTTCTTTTTCTCTTAGTTAGAGATATAGAAGTGGAACGGCTGTTTTATTTTTCATTTCTTCTCTATTTCCTTTCCTCATTTTCTTTTATAGATATGTTTATGTTGTTTTTCTCTTTTCCGGATGAAGGTCCACTTTTTTTGTACTGATTTGAAGGTTCTGTTCACATAATTTGATAGAGAAGCGAAAGACGACAATGTTTGGATAGGTGGGAGAGGCAGGGAGAGAGAGAGGGAGAGAGAGGAAGTCTGTTTCTGAACACCTGTCTATGACCGTAATCTGAATTAATTCTTTGGATACTTTTGTATTGTTGGAAAAGAGTACCAAAAGATGTGAAACTGTTTTTGCTGTTGAAATATTTGTATTTGTTTGCATTCCCAAATTTTTAAATTCTGGTTCCGGTTTTGCTTTTTGGCTTTCGTTTCTTTCCAATTTTTCCAGTTCTCGGCTTCCCAATTTTTTGTATGGCTTTTAGCCTTGGGGTGAAAAACTGGAACAAACTTCAGAAAATATCTTTAGGTTTTTGGTTTTACACTTTCAATTTCCTCTCGATGTGAAATGTGATTCTTCCATCTTAACATACGGCTTCGTTAGAAAGTGACAGTGAGTGTTTTCACACCACACTTCTAAGCACACGTGGTCATCTGTTTTGCAATTTATCGATTGGAAGCTTGTACTCATAATAAAAGTGTAGCGTATACTTATTGGAAAGAACAAACAGGTGAGGTACTTCTCCCTTCAGCCGAAAGACACAAGCGATGTCTATGCTTATTGCAACATACAGGAATTAGAGCCGACACTCAAATTTCTAGGAAGGTCAACAATTTCAGTAGTTTTGGTCCACGGTTGTTCAATTGCAAATTTATAACACGATTCAAAATAGTAGCCCAGGTATGACCGCACCCTGCACGGCGAAGATAAACGAGTGTATCGTTCCATCTGTATTGACGAATTGGAGATATAATATTGTCAATAATTGGACATATGGTTATCGAAAAATCTTTGTATTATCTTGGTGAAGCATAACCTGGATTTTTTGTGGTGTACACCGAGCAACATTTGTGCGTAAATGATGTGTATCTCTAAAAAGGGTATCATTAACCTATACTTCGAGTTGTCAGTCACTATCGTCACTTAAATTGGTGATACATCGTTTGCAACCTACTGGTTGATTTGGAAGAGGTTCCTTTACTTTGTTCCTCGCATAGGGTGGAATAAACTTTTGCGTGAAATTTGGTGAGCGATGAAATTCATGAGGTTGCTGCTAAGTAAGATTCACAATAAATCGAGAGGTTACCCACATAATCCTTCCTCGCGAGTAGTTTACATGTCTTCGCGGTCCTTGGGTTGACATGGTATTCCCCCACGGGTTTGGGATGACTCTTAGATATGTGGTGCTCACGAATCGAACTAGGACACACTTTCCTTCTCGTGCAACATTGCACACGGGTACGACTATTTGAGACCCACTAGCTTCCAAGCAAAGAAATTATACTCATCGCGACTCACTAAGTCAGTTAGTCCAATTTGTATCGAACCTTTTAGCCGCTTTGGAGAAGTCGTTTAAACGATTTGTTATGCAATTGTGCGTATAAAACTTTTGAGCCTAGAGGTCTTGGTGGTCCTCCATTGAGCCTTCTCACTTCTTTTTACCATCAATGTGCATCAGCCAGCACAAGTCGCGGCTCTCCTCCGACCAAGCACGATGGCATCCCAAATCTCCCACCTAATGCATCCCCACAATCTTCGGTGTTGTGGACTTTAATTTGTTACGAGGTACTCATTTACTTTAGACTTCTTTTGTTTGTGGGTAGTCATCTTTTGTAGTTTTAGTTAGTATTGGGGGTTACTTCTTTAGTTTGTGTTGCCTTTTTTATTGGTCTCTATGCCTTTGCCAATTTTCTCTTAGCTATTGTAGTCTTTAAACGTGTTCTTTTACACCCCGTTTTACCCCTATGGCTTTCCCCTCCTCTTAGCAATAAATATTTTCTCTCTATTTGTACTATCTCCTCTTACTTTCAAAAAATGTTGGTTTTTTCCTATCTGTAGATAATGGCTTATAAATTATTTAAATTGTATCTTTTCAAAGTTTTGAAATTGATCCAGGTTTGTTTGCAGTCGGGTGAAATATGATTTTCATGGAATATTAGGGATTCTCCCTATCTGGGGGCAAAATGGAAATCTTTATTGCAAAAATTGCGATGGCACAACCATATGAGTACAAAAACGGTAAAACTGAACAAAAACACTTGGAGATTACAAAAGTCACAAGAAAGTAATCTACGCCTTAAACTGAGACGAAACAGAACAATACTAACAAGAGCTAAGAACCAAAACAAAATAATAAAAGACTTAGACAGCCTACGAAATGAAAAAATAACCTAGACTAGACTACCCGTAGACAAACTAAGGTCCACAACCATAAAGATCATGGATGTGAAATGGGTCCCATGGCGGAAGGTGTGAAAGACCCCGCCGATCTTCCGTGAGTGTGCTACGTCCAAGGAGAGCCGCAACTTGCGCCTGTTGAAGTGCAATTGAGACACGTTGACGGTAAAACGCAACCAAAAGACTCGGTGGAGGACTACTTGGACGACGAGATTCAACGTTTTTCGCACACTAGCCAAAAGATGTCATTTTGCAAATGCGATGCCCATAGAAGCTCAATGATTGTGATAGACGCGGGAAACCCAATTGGCCCGTTTAGTTTAATACGCACATGATAAACAGAGCAAACTAAAAAACATGAATAAATGAAGCTGCCCGTGAAACCTTTGAAAAACATTTTTAGACATTGAATGGAGGAAGTCTATTTCCCAAATTTGGAAGATAATCCCATTATAGTGTACTGACACGCGTAAAAGAGCCACAAAGTTTTTATTTTTCGCAAACTTCCAACCTTCTTGTACTTTTTGTCCCTTTAGTTTGTACTCGCCACTCGGCGAATTCTAAAGTATGTGCGCAGTCATCCCGTGGCCGCAAAGAGTGGCCATTGCGAAATTCGACCCCAAAATGACCACACTTGGAATAATGGCGGCTGTTGAGGGAGCAGAGGCCGTAAGCCAGTTTAAACGTTTTTTCTACACGTGTAAATTTAACACACGCAGTTAGGAATATCACGCTTTTGATTCTTTTTTCGACCGTACTGTACGTCTAAGGGTGCGTCCCCGTGTATTAAAGTATCGACTTTCTCCTGTTGTTTTGACCCAAAACGCAATTCCGTACGAGAAAAACTTTAGCGGTACAAAACTATCATTTATTTTAAAGTACAGATGTCCTTTGCGCATAAAATGCAACAAGTCAAACTAAGGGTAACATTCCATTAGACGAAAAATGGGGTTCAATATTGGACGCCGTACGTTTTCGTACAGCGCCGTACAGAGTCGTACAGCGTCGTACAGAGTCCTACCATGATTTTTTTTTTGTCAGACGAAACATCGTTACTGGAAAGCTGTCGGGAGGCTTCAATGATGTAGGAGTAATTCTTGACCATTGGATGTTTCACTTTTTGAGATACGCGATACAATCGCGCACATCATCCAGTGGGCCCCAACTCTTCTCGCGAGGAGAGTTGGGGCCCACTGGATGATGTGCGCGATTGCTTCGATGATTACCACAATGACACGTGAAAAAGCGAAAACATATCTACTTTGAACAAGCAATCGCAGGCATGCACGTCGTACAAGCCCATGTGCCTCCTGCCACGTTGGATGCAAGTCACCCGAAAATATCAACGCACGCTCCTTCTGACATCTACCGACATTCAAAGTTTGCCGCGACCTTCAAGTTTTGCCGCTTCTTTTTCCCATTCTGTTTCGAAATTTTGATTTCCATTTTCAAAATCGAAATCTGGCCGCAAACTTGACGTACGAATCATTAACTACCTCCGGTCGTACAGATATTTCGTTCTGACTTTTCGTTTATAGATTTTTTAAAGATTTTCAGAATGTGGAATCTACTCTATGTGGCGCCAATCACAATTGAATTCGGTTCGTTACTGGCCGGACAAAATGGAGCGGACTTCCAGTAAACGCGGCTAGTAGACTTGTCCGTACATTTACTGGGACCGCCTAATGAAATGTAACCCTAAGAATTACTACGTAGAGTGCGCATAAAACAATTTCAAAAATTATAGATAGGAATTGATCATAGCAATGACTGTTTTGGTTGCGCACAATCACTCACGTCATTTTGTCAAAAAATGTACGTTTGAAGTACACATTGGAACAAATAAAGTATTGTTGAGTCAAAATTTGACGGTCAACCGGTTGGACAACTTTGACTTTCGAAATATTGTTTCAACCGCTTAAAATTTTGCCGCGCTTTTGAACGTCGGCCGTCATAATAAAATCAACATTTCACACAGTCGGCCAAGGTTTACGGTTACAAAATTGTGGCAACCATATGTAAGTAAAAGTGTTACATACAGTCACTTTTTGTTTTTACGTGAGCTCCACTATGAGAGCACATTTTGGATTTTAACTTAGCTGCAAAATCTAAATTTAATTTCGAATCGTACATTGAACTTAAACGCAAATTGAAAACGATGCGAACCCAAACCTCTCAAAACTAAAGTACTAAAAGTTATGTACGGATAAGTAAAATCGCACGAAACTAATTAAACTTAATACACTATATTAAAACTAGCCGCTGTAAAAATATCAATGAAACTAAATGAAAATAATGTGCGTCGTCACGTGCGAACAAAGCATACCACACTATTTAGGATTCGCGATTAAATTCCAATTTTGAGGCTAAGTTGAAATCCAACATGTGCTCTCATAGTGGAGCTCACGTTAAGACAAAAAATGACTGTTTGCAACACTTTTACTACACGTGGTTACCACAGTTTTGTTAACATAAACTTTGGCTGACCGTGTGAAATGGTGATTTTATTATGACGGTTGACGTTCGCAAGCTCGGCAAAGTTTTAAGCGGTTGAAACAATATTTTGAAAGTCGAAGCTGTCCAACCGATTGACCGTCAAATTTTGACTCAACACTACTTTATTTGTACCAATGTGTACTTCAAACGTACATTTTTTGATAAAATGACGTGAGTGACTATGTGCAACCAAAACAGTCACTGACATGATCAATTCTCATTATAGAATTTGTGCTAAAATTTGTACCTTACTTTGCATTCTTATTTTTTTTCGAACAGTTTTGTACATTGTCTGTATATGTCGGTACATTTTAGGGTTATTTAATGGTTTTAGGGGATTTTATGGTTTTTAGGGTACATTTTAGTACATCACATATATTTAATTCAATTGTTTTAGATTTTTCTTACATTTACATACAGTATCCGTATTTTACAGTACTTTTTACAGTGTTTTATTTTACATTTTTTAGGGTATGCTGCCGTACATTTTCGTGTTATTTAGTACACCCGCGTAACATTGCCGTACAGTTATTTACATAGCCGTAAATTTTCGTGCATTTTAGGGTTCTTTCAGCGGGATTTTAGGGTTTTGAGCGTACATTCTCGTACATTCTTGTATATTTCTGTACAGCAGTTGTAAATTTTCTGTAATTTGACGGTTATCAAGGAACGGTTTCCGTATGGATTCGTGCATTGCCGTTTATCATCCGTACATTTTTAGATTTTTTAAGGAATTTTTAGAGTCACGCTTTTGTACATTTTCGTAGAGTTTTTATTTTTTTTAAATTAATAAATATACGAAATTTATGAAACAAGGGAATACTATGTAGTTTTCGGGAAAAGTCCAAATCCGTATGAGTTGGACAACTATGTTTAAAAGTACAGCAAACGTGAAGTCAATACTTTTGATTTAGGGTGGAGTTCCGTTAGACGAAAAGTGCGGTTGTTTACAGAAATTTGAGCCTCTCCGTACTACGACGTACCTATCATTTTGTTTTTATCGGGAAAACAACATTACAGAGAATCTTGCCAATAATCTCCAAAAGTCTGAGATTTAACAATGGCTGTTGGATGGTTTTTCGCGAAGCATTCGCTTCGAAAGTTTCTCTAATTGGTGATGTACCTCACAAAGTACATCACCAATTATTAGTGTTGTGTATCGGTAAAAAACTTATCGCGATAACACCAATACCGATAGCTATCGATTATCGAACGGTCAGAGATTCCGTTATATCGGTCTGGGACCAACAAATTCCATATCGGCGATAGCTTAAAAAATATATAGTATGCATACAATAGTACTTAATAACATACTGTATTATTTTATTGAATTTATATAGCGTGGCATGCCAGGCATAAAAATCTCTTCCGTTACCGTTTAACTGCAATTTATTACAGACATCGCAGCACATAAACGTTGGCCAGTTAACTGAACAAATATTTTACGACGAGGCACAAAATTTTACTAAAAAACTGGTGAACATGGAATTGGAAAAGGACGGCGGACACAAAAGTACAACAGACGCAAAATAACATTCTGCGCGCCGTCGGAATCGAACGGACGACTTCGAATGAGAAAACACGAGCGGACGGGCCAACGTGAGCGCCGGCATCCCGGAATGGCTCTTTTCGCAGCTTTTGCCAAAAAAGCCGACAGATTGACACGTGGCTGGTCCCCAGTGGATCTCAAGGAATAAAGGGACAAAGCCATGGCGTCGGATGTGAAAGGTACATCATTTTTACAGGATCCGTATCAAAACTGTACAGATCTCATGGTGGCTACTGTACTTTCTGTGCTTGTACACGTCCGGGGAATAAGTCGTACAATTGAGTGTACAAGCCGTACATTTATTTGTACGGTCCGTACAGATATTGCCGATAGTTATCGTTATCGGCATTATCGCCAATAAGTACCCGATATTATTGGCAACTTATCGGCGATAAGACCGATGTCGATATATTGTACCAATATATCGATTATCGGATACCCGAAAAAAGGCCCATATCGGTTATCGGCAAATCCTTACCGATACACAACACTACCAATTATAGAAATAATTGAGCTGCGACACGTTGGATAATGTACAAACGTGTCAAGATGTCAACCAACGGAAATATAAAAATTTCGCACACGATATACACATTCAAAAATACAACAAAAATTATAAACGAAATCTCCTAACGCACTTTTGTCACGCTATTTTTGTAAGCGCCCATTCTCACACTATTTCTAGAAGCGCTCATTCGTCACGCTAAAAACAGAAACCCTAAAAACTGAGGTGGTATCTGACAAGGCGTCTGCAAAGAGTACAAAAGTTGTGTTGCACGATGACCTGGTACCCACGTGCATGGTACGTAAATGAAGATTTTTGGTCGGTGTAATTTTTTTTGACGATATGTAGTATCCAATCCATAACTACGTGGCACCACTCTTTTGCTAACACGTGCATTACAGACTCTGCGCAATGGAACTTCGTTCAAATTGTCGCATTCTCTAAAGTTTGCCGTACAATTATAGAATGTCCTAATGGAACTTAGGGCACTTTCCCATGTAACCGAAACTTTAATCTTGTAACTTTGTTTCTAGCGAAGATTCTCCGTACATATTTATGAGCATTCCGATGTAATCGCAAATAACTTGTTACTTCAAAAAGTGACAAGCGTAGACGTGTACGAAACACGTGACACATAAACGGTACACAAAATGTTGCGAAACTTCCACTCAATTTCGATTTCAAACGTCCATCCGGACGTTGAACAGTTTCTGTCACTTCGCTTTATCTGCACGCCACATTGTCGACGTGGAGGTATTGCAAATGTTTAGGGTTTGTGACATTGTGACGTCACGCGCGTCACGCTCAACTATGACAGCGCCCACGTCACAATTTCTAAAACTTTCCGCCAAGATTTTCCGATTGTTGTTTTTTGTTTTTTCCTACTCTACTTGCCATCAAAATACGCTCAAAGATAGTCAAAAGAAATCGTTTTCATAGATCTTTCATTTGATACCTTTCTTGCCTTTTTTCATTGCAAGAATTGCGAGATAAACGCGTTAGTGGGAGAGGGAGAGAGAGAGAGGCGCTTTCATTGACTTCGCTTTTGCGAAATGGCGTCCTTTGGTCGAGACCCCTCCCCTGCCTCTGTACGGAAAAAGGTGCACGGAAAAAAGTACGTACAGGCTGTAAACGTGCAGTGGATTTTTTTTTGACGAAAATTTTGTCAAAAACCTCCGACGCGTGCGAAATCATATGCAAATTCGCCCACGTCGTGGAACTTTATTTAAAATCACCTCTCGAGGTGATTTTATTAAAGTTTGAGGATGATCTGGAAGGACGCGAAAGTGGGTCGAAACTCGCTAAACGATAAACTGCATCGCGATAGACGACAAACTGCGGTACAGCTAAAGTTTTAATGGAACGCAACTTGTACGGTGGTAATTTGAATTTTTGGGTACGGTTGCAGATTTTTTCCTTTTTTTCCAAGTTTTAAAGGAAAACGACAGAAAATAACTGTAACTTTAGCACATGGGAAAGTACCCTTAGCCGTTACTTCATGTTTGTCGTCATGTTAACTAATTTTGGCGTTTCCTTTTTTTGACCCCCGGGCAAGAGAATCCAACCCGTCAAAAAACTTCATCCAAAATCACCTCGTGAGTGGATTTCAACGAAAGTATCACCCAAACAACGAATGAAAAACGGTCCACGCACGCGATACACGCGTGGAAAATTTTAGGATGACCAAAAATAAAAAATATTGTCGCTTTGCGACGTGTAGCATATGTCACGGTCAACATTACGATGTCACATGATGTCGCGGGAGTTTAAAAAGTACAGCAAACGTCTAAGTCGATACTTTTGATTTATTCATGTTTGTCGTCATGTTAACAAATTTTGGCGTTTCTTTTTTTCGACCCCGGGCAAAAGAATCCAACCCGTCAAAAAACTTCATCAAAAATCACCTCGTGAGTGGATTTTAAGGAAAGCATCACCCAAAAAAACGAATGAAAAACGGCTCACGCACGCGCAACACGCATAAAAAATTTAGGACGATCAAAAAAAAAATTGTCGCTTTGGGACCCATACGAAATGTCACGGTCAACATTACGATGTCACGTGAAGTCGCGGGAGTCGGTTCACGAACGCGCTACACGCCTAAAAATTTTTAGGACGATAAAAAAATAAAATTGTCGCTTTGCGACTTGTACGAAATGTCACGGTCAACATTACGATGTCACGTGATGTCGCGGGAGTTGTTCTACCACCATTGGTCATTGTAGACGTGTACACCCGTCGTTAGTTTTTGAGACGTCACCAATTGCCGCGTGTATTGTAGACGTCTACAACCGTCGTAGTTTTTGCGCACGTGATACATGGTGAGTTTCGTAGTCGTTTCCAATCGTCGCAAGTTGTACCCACATCTACACCCGTCATATTCCAAAGTCCCGATTTTCATTTTCGCACATAGAGAAAGCTTTTCAAAGATTGCCACCTGTCTTTCCTGTAAGTGTGACGTGGCAACCCTGCAGCCCATGGCGCCCACCATGGTCATCGTGACTGTGCTGATGTTGGTGTGCCACGTGGCACTCGTCATGGGAGACTACAAAGGAGATATGCCGGAACCAGACAGTGCGTTTTCCCCTCTTTTGACCTTCCTTTTCTCTCTTTTTTTGTGCAGTCCATGTCTTCACACGTGCGAAACGTATCTTAATCCGCTCCTCTGCCGCTTCTCTGTCGATCCTGCTGCTGCAGAGTCGGCTCTGGAGGCGGTGAAGGCGGCCGCCGGGAACAACAAGAAATTTCCCGAAATCAAATGTGATGGACTTAATTTCCACTGCGATGATTCCCGTCGCGTGTATGAAATGTGAGTGGCTACCGATGCGTGCCATCTCTGCTGTCATGATTCCACACTGAATTTCATACTGAATCTTGCACTAAATTTCGCACTGAATTCTGATTCATAGGATGTGTGCAACCTCCGCCATAATGAGACAAGATGGTCGGGGAGGGGGGAGAAGGATGAAAGGATTCCGTTTAAAGTCCTTTGAGAAGGGGGTGCAGATATTTATCTTACGGGGAACTACAAGGGAGCATTGCGGCGGAGATTGGCAACCTCACACGATTGGAATACTTGTGAGTGGATAGGGGATGGCATGCGCAAAAGTAATCAGAAAATCACATTAGTTAAACGTATTATTAATTAGAAGGAAAAACCTAAGATTTCATTTTACATTAGTTTCTCCATTTCATGTTATAATTTTGGTCATCAAATTGAACACTATATTCATTTATGCTTTTACCTATTTTTGTGGGGTGATTTTTTCATTGATTTTGCAAATTATTATGTTTTTGTCATGGAGGAAAGAGGTGGGAGGGTGGGATTGTGACAAAAGCCATTTGGTGGCAAAACAATGTATGTTGTAAATATGTTTTTTCTTTCTTTAGATTTTATTTGGCGGGGGATGAGAGGTGGGGGGAGGGGGAGGGGGAGGGGGAGGGGGAGGGGGAGGAGGAGGGGGAGGTTGAGGGAGGGGAGGGGGAAGTGGAGGGGGGATAGGGAGAGGGGGTAAGGGGGAAGGTAGGGGGAGGAGTGGGGTGAAGGGAAGGTTGATGTGGAGGGGAAATGGGAAGGTAAGGGAGAGGGGGAGAGGGAGAGTGAGGGGGAGGTGTTAGGGGAGGGAGAGGGGGGATGGGCAGAGGGGGGGAAGGGATTGGGAGGGAGGGAGAGAGTGAGAGTGGGAGAGTGGGGAAAAAGGGGAGTGAAGGAGCGATAGGTGTCATCGTTCGCTGTGGAAAGGACTAGTTGTGTTATGTTTTGGCGTCCTGTTGCAGTTACGGATCTAGTCTTGGTCCATTGTTTAGTTTCAGTTGGCGTTTTGTGAGTTCTTTTGTGTTTCGTCCGTTGCGTATTGTCTTGTACGGTATTTGATGTCATTTAGTGCGCCGTACTTGTAACGTTTGTTTCAGTGCGCGCCACTCAATTTCGGTGCATAATGTTTGATTAGGCGCACGTTTGTTTACCTTTTGACATGTCTTTATGTTCACTTTTATCACTAGGTGTTAGTGGTAGTCTTAAGTCGGTTAGGTAGAAGTATTTTAGTAAAGAGCAGTGAACAATTTATTAGCAAAAAAGGAGAAGGAAGAAAATACATTGTAAAGAGAAAAGATCTCCAATTAAAGAAATCTTTTGCTGGAGAATTCTTTGGGCTCCTATCATGACTGAATGCTTTAGCATGCTCTTTGAGATAATGTGCTTTAGCATGCTCTTTGAGATAATGTAATTTAATGTTCCGTTCCATTTCTGGCCGTGCTCCTTTTCTATCAATTTGTATCGGAACATATAGAAGTACTTTGTATTCGCTATCGACAATTCAACAGTGACTAGTAGTGTTAAAATGGGAGGAAAGAAGAATAATGGTGCAGCTCCACAGTTTTCACCTGTGCAATCTGACTTTGACACTCCAGTGACACCAAAGCCGAGTCATAGGGGCTTCAGCCGAGCCATAGGGCCTTGAGTGCTGCCCAATTCGAGAAAGAAGAAGACAAGTTACCTACAAATACGTTTGTACAGAAAGAGAAAATAGGAGTAGAGGTGTTTTTGACATAGAAGAGACTTTAGACATGTTTTTGACATAGTAGAGTCTTTAGACATTGTTGACTGGAGTTCTTCAGAGTGTGCTCTCATCTGTTCTTTGAAGGGGCAGGCTGCAAGTTGTCAGTAGAGGTAGCGGATACGTTGAAGGAGAAACTTAAAATGTCAGGAGAGAAAGAATTCGGAAAGGGAAATTGGAGGCAAAAGATGAGTCTAACTTGGAGGAGGACAGTGATGAGGAAGATGAGAAATTGATACAGATGCTCAACAAAGTCGTTCTCCTCAATGGAAGAACTACTTTATCTGGAAGAGATAAATTAAAGGATAACTTAAACTTCAACGTCTTTGGGAAATTGTTACTGGAGAGGAGCCCATGGCTATTTTTGATCGAAAGGTAAGGAATAAATGGAGATGAAAGAATGTTGCCGCCTTTACCGGATTGATGCAAACTTGTACGAGCGCAGTTCATGAGTACTTTCTCACACATGATTCTGCATATGAATGTTGGCGGGCCATTGAAAACGAATTTGAAAAAAGAAGTCAAAATCGAAGCCAACATGCATATACCAAAGCTCTCAGTTTTAAGATGAATCCAAATGAATCGATCGGAGATGCGTCAAAACGGTTCAATATTATTGTGGAACGACTTGCGACTATCGGTCGGTTTATTATTTAGGCGGATAAAGTAAAGTCATTGGCTTTCTAAATGCCTTGCCGGATAGGCATGTCCATCTCAATGAAATTTTGATAGTGATAAAGAGGTTGACTTACGATTGTGCAGGATCTTATGAATAAATAATCACAAAATAAAATTCACAGTAAATGCACAGAATTCATACACAGCGGAAGCTCATAGACAAAAGGAAATTCAGCCAAAAAGGTCTATAAGTGTTTTTGGCAAAAGCCTTTTACATCATCTCATCTTTTCTCCTCTGTTCTCTTTTCTCTAATCTCAACTTCAAAAGGTTAATTTTTGCAGCAGTAATCTGCAGACTATATACCTTCACTAACTAGCTTACGAGGCAAATAGGTTAATTTCTGCAGCACTAATCTGCAGACTATATACCTTCACTAACTAGCTTACGAGGCAAACAACCTAAGTTAGCATTGCGGCAAAGGTTTGCAGATTATATACCTTCACGAACTAGCTTACGAGGCAAACAACCTAAGCTAGCATTGCGGCAAAGGTCTGTCTTTTTCCTGGCAAAAAACGCTGAAAGGAAGATTCCACGAAGAAAGGCGTACACGCCTTCTCCTTCTAAACGCGGAACTCCAAAAAAAAAGTTTCGTGCGTGTGGTGTGTGCGCTCGAGATAAACACTTGCACACTAAAAAAAAAATGACGAGAAACAAAATTATATATTTTGTTCGCGGACGCTCAAAATTTAGACACGAAGTAGTATTGTACAATTTCGTACGATGACGTGACACTTCGCGTCCAACAAATATTGTTGGTATGCCGCATCGCGATATAGCGGCGATACGTCAATATCCCTACAATACCCCTCTTATTGACGGAATCGCCAAACTCTTTAAAACAAACCAAGTTTCGATCGCCCCCTCTCAAATTCATCATACGTGGCAGCTTTTGTCAAGAAGTCAGGCGCCTCTTCTTTTGTTGGTGTATGAAAATACAATCTCTTTTGCCGTAACCAAATCTCTGACAAAGTGCCATTGAATTTGGATATATTTGGTCCTTTTTTGAAACACTGGATTCCTCGCCAACGCCATTGAAGTCATGATGTCTGAATAAATTGTCATACAACCAATCGTAACTCCGAACTCAAGTAAAATCTCCTTAATCCAAATAAAAGCCTTCGATGCATGACACGCGGCCATATATTCAGATTCTGTAGATCTTAGCGCAACTATAGGCTGTAACCTAGAACTCTAAGAAATTGCAGTCTCTCCAGTATTAAAAGCATAACCAGACGTCGATTTACCAGAATCAAAACTGCCGCCCCAATCCGCATCAGAGTATCGAAAGCACTCCAAATAACTTGTACCCGAAGTAAACTTAAGTCCAAAATCAATTCTCCCTACCAAATATCGAAAAAATTGTTGTACGACCTCCCAATGTGCCTTTTTGGGCTCTTGACAATAACGTCTGTCGATCGATATGGCGGCGGAAATATCCGGACGATTACGAACACTTAAGCACACTAAGCACACTAGTGAGCCAATCGCTTCTTGATAAGGTATGTCGACAAAATCTTCCTCTTCGAAGTTACGAATATGAAGATTTGCATCCAACAGTGTAGAAAGCGGTTTCGCGTCACTTATTGAAAACTGCTCCAAAATCTCCCTGCAAAATTGAGCTTGACTAAATTGATATTCCCCTCCTTATCGCGAATCACTTTAATCCCCAAAATATATCGGACCTCTCCAAGATCCGTTACTTTGAAATTTAATCCAAGATAACGTTTTAACTCATTAATGCGTTCCATCTTGTCGCATGCCATCAAAAAATCATTCACATAAACCGAAAAAATGATTCGGTTAACTCTTTCACCTTTCACGTAAACCTCAGAATCGGATGTAGTCCGTACAAATCCGAATTTCAATAGTACTTGTTGATGTCTCAAATACCAAGTGCGCGACGCTTGTTTCAAACCATATAATGACTTTGCAAACGCCATACATTTCCTTCCTTCAAAGGACACACACCTTTCGGTACCTTCATGTTCACCTCTTCCTCCAACTCACCATTTAAAAACGCCGTTTTGAGGTCCATTTGATGAACGTGCTTCTAACCCATCGCTACATGTGTGATAATAATATGTAGTGAGTCGAACTTCACTACGGGAGCATAAGTCTCTTTAAAATCGATTCCCTCAGGTTGTTGGAATCCCTTACAAACAAGTTTCACCTTGTACTTAATTATTTCACCTGAAGCTCCTATTTTGGTCTTAAAGACCCATTTTGCATCAATCGCTTTTTTTCCCCTTGGTAATTTTACTTCCTCAAAAGTTCGATTATCAACCACCGATTTAAACTCTTTTTCCCATGCCGCTTTCCACTGTCTTTCCTAATCGGCTGACCTCCGCACCTCGCCATAAGATTGAGGGTCGCCGCTCATATGTTTTGTAAGTGATTACTACAAAAAAAATCGGTCTCTTTAACATCGGAAAATAAATAATGCGAATTTGATGTATTTTCTCTTTTTCGATCATAAGAAAGTTTTTCCGGTTTCTTCCCTCTCGTAATCCGAGAGCTCCTCTTAAAAATTGGCTCAACCATTTCTTGTAAAGTAAGATTCTTCCTCTCCGCCACTCCATTTGACTCCGGAGAATAGGGTGCCGTGAATTGGTGCCTTATTCCCCACTCTTTACAATACCCCTCAAAAACAACAAACTCTCCTCCATTATCGGACTGAATAGATTTTAATTTCTTTTTCATTTTGCCTTTCGGCCATTACATGCTACTCTTTAAATTTTTCAAAGGCATCCGATTTCTTCTTTAATAAATAAACCCATGATTTCGGAGAGAAATCATCAACAATCACCAAAATATACTTATTTCCTCTAATTATTTCGGGTTTGATGTGCCCACAAAGATCAATGTGGACAACCTCCAAAGGACTTTGAGCACGATGCTTGATATCTTTTCTTGGATGAGATTTCCAAATTTGATGTCTTTAACTACATCCTCCGCATCTGTTAACATTCTCACCGGATGCGAGATTGAAGCCCCTCACCGAAGAATGACGAATCATTTTCTTTAAACCTACCTGGGATGTATGACACATCCGGTGATGCCATGATGTAAGATCATCTTTTAATTCCGAAATTTGATGTGAAATTCCCACGGTGGGAATTTTGGATTTCGGCCTCCTCCATAAAAGCCGACTATGATTCGCATCCGTCACTTCTCTTTCACCAATAACTTTCTCCTCATTCCAAATTTCACTAAATTGACTTCCTCTCGCAAGTAAGCTTCCACCACTCTATTGGATTTGTGGAACGCTTAATAAATTCACGGAGCCATCCGAAATATAGCGAGTGTTTTGGAGTCGATATTCTGTTGATTTTTCTCTTCCATCAACATCCCATGATAAGAGATCAAGTCGGACCGTGCCAACCGTGCCAACCGAAATGACATGGCCGCTTGCAACCTTGATAAATTTTGGAACCGTAAGTTCTCGCATATCATCAAATAAGGTGGCATCCGTACAAACGTGATGAGATGCACCCGTATCAATAATCCACCCTTTTTCCAAATTTCCTCCACTTTTACCGAATCAATAGTAAGGTTAAGAATCGGGAAATTGTCAGCGGAATCATTACCATAATTAAAATAATTTGCATTTCCATAATTACGGCCACCGCCGAGGCCTCCTCCTCGACCGCCACCTTGACCGCCTCTATCTCCTCCTCTACCTCCTCTTCCACCTCCGAAATCTCTATTCTTTGCGTAGCATTGAGGGCTCGTGTGCCCCTTCCTTCCACAAAAATGACATTGTTTATTTTTATCCAGGTAAGAGGATGACAAATGCCCAAGCCGACTACACCGATAACAAGTCACATTTGAAAGATCCGTAGGGATCTTCGGCGGACGACCTTGCTCCTTCTTATTACCTCGGCCGCCACCACAACCTCTTGGACCACCTCCTTTACCACCCCCTCTACCACCGACAAAATTTAGATCCAAGGTTTTGGCATTGGTGGAATTAAGAACTCCACTTGAAGAAGCCGTTGAAGCTCCCTCCGACATTTTAATAAAATTAACGGTGAATCCAAAGGTGTTATCCGCCTTTGCTCGCAAGATAGCTTTAAGATGTGAAAGCTTATCCGGTAGAGCATTAAGGAAGACGCTCAATTTATCCGCATCCAAAATAACTCGTCCATTGTTGAGTAATTGCTCGAGTATAATATTGAAGCGTTTCACGGTATCGTCCATCGATTCATTCGGTTTGATTTTAAAGTTCATAAAATCGGTATAAACATATTGACCCTTGTTTTCCACACCCTTCTCATATTGCTCCTCAAGTGCTTGCCAACACTCATGAGCCGTGCCGCGAGCGAGAAAATGATCAAGAACGGAAGAAGTACAATTTTTCATCAAACCGGTCGTTGCCGCAATATCTTTCAACTTCCATTGAGCACGAGCCTTGCTCTCCGTTGGCATCTTCTCCTCTCCATTGACAATCCTCCAAAGCCTCTTAAGAATAAGTTGGTTTGAGATAAACTTCTTCCATACCGCATAATTAGTGCCATTAAAGGCCACGGATTTTCCGCGACATATTATAATCTTTTTCATTATCGAATGATTCTTCAAAATCTGAATCCTCCTCTATTTTTGCTTTTCCTTTCCTAATTTTTTCCCTTCTCTCTTCTTCATTTACTCCTCCACTAAATGGATCGGCAGCCTGAAATGAAGTAAATTCTCTTTTCTCACTAGATTGAGTTTGAAATCGTGAATCTACATATCGCATAAATGTATCAAACATTTTTTCAAATTTCTCCTCTGTGTTCTGGTTCTCTTCAAATTGAATACCGGAAATTTTGAAGTCTCTTTGTCTCTCAGAAGTCGTCATGGGGGAAGGAGTATTTCTATTCATCTTCCTCCCCATGCGCTCTCTCTATCTCTCAAACACTAGCTCGGATACCAATTGTAGGATCTTATAACTAAATAATCACAAAATAAAATTCACAGTAAATTCACAGAATTCATACATAGCGGAAGCTCATAGACAAAAGGAAATTCAGCCAAAAAGGTTTATAAGTGTTTTTTGGCAAAAGCCTTTTACATCATCTCATCTTTTCTCCTCTCTTCTCTCTTCTCTAATCTCAACTCCAAAAGGTTAATATCTGCAGCAGTAATCTGCAGACTATATACCTTCACTAACTAGCTTACGAGGCAAACAACCTAAGCTAGCATTGCGGCAAAGGTCTGTCTTCTTCTTGGCAGAAAACAATGTAAGGAAGATTCCACGAAGGAAGGCGTACACGCCTTCTCCTTCCTAACGCGGAACTCCAAAAGCGAAGTTTTGTGCGTGTGGTGTGTGCGCACAAAATGAACACCTACACACGAAATAATACACCTGCACATTAAAACAAAAGTGACGCGAAACGAAATTATACAATTCGTTCGCGGACGTTCAAAATTCAAACACGAAACAGTATCGTACAATTTTGTACGATGACGCGACACTTCGTGTCCAACAAATATTTTTGGTATGTTGCAATCGCTATATAGCGGCGATACGTCAATATCCTAACATATTCATTTTATCATATTTCAAAGATAACAAAGATAATGGAGTGAGTTCTTTTTAGAGTACTCCCCCGGTTCTTTGAATACTACCAATTTTAACTCCGTCGACTTATCTTATCTCCGCGGTCGCGAAAGAGGAGGAAAGGGAGGAGGCCCGAGAGGTATTGGAAGGGGACAAATGAAAAAAGAAATACAAAGGCCTTTTTGTTGGCCCCCGATCTGATTCTGTCTCATTTTTTCATTGCAACAAACTAGGACATTTGGCAATGTCATGTCCCGATCGGTAATGTTACTTTTGCGGCAAATAGGGGCACCTAAAATCTCAATGTTTCACAAAATCGGAAGGCAAGGTGGAGGTGGTAGAGGTGGATTTAATGGTGGCCGTGGTGGCTTTAATGGCCGTGGTGGCTTTAATGGCCGTCAAAGAGGAGGCCGCCTAGGTGGTCCGGGAGGAGAACGTTTTGGAGGTTGTGGTGGTGGCCGTTATGGCGGTCAAAGACATTTTTTCAGAGATGGTGGATAAGGAGGAGAACGTTTTGGAGGTTGTGGTGGTGGCCGTTATGGCGGTCAAAGACATTTTTTTAGAGATGGTGGATATGAAGAAGGGAAGGGATTAGGTGCTCAGATATTTACTTGTCTTACCCTCTCGGTTGATTTATCGACAGAAAATGGAAATGTGGAGTGAGTGATTGATACAGGAGCATCACATCATGTTTGCACCAATGTGACATTCTTTGACGACTTGTGATGGTTGGCAATTCCAAAGAAAATCACAGTTGTCGGACAAATTATTTCTGTCACCAATGTGGTAACCGGTCCGTTTAGACCTTCCCACATAAATTCGAAAAGAAAGAGCTCGTAACTCCAACCCGTTTGGTCTATGTACTTCACATTTCCGGTGGTTCGGTTAATTTATTGAGTGTCCCGCAGATCCAATGTGCGGGTGGTAATGTATATGTCTTTGGAGATTCGACAAACCACATTGTTAATGAAAAGGGAGTCGTCATTGGTGAAGGGGAAGTCACAAAAAATATGGATAGGCGATTAGTTTGGCAGCGGACTAAGGTTGATTTATATCCAGATATGATCTTATATCAAATTTTAAAATTTAGAAGGAATTTAAGTCTTTGGCATTGCTGGATGTGCTACACATCCAAGGGGAGTTTAAAGAGGATGTTAAAAATTGGTTGTGTGAGAGGTTAAATTTGGCCTCGGGCGAAACGTTAATGGATGTGAGGGGTGTAGTCAACGGAAGCAAATCCAGAGACCTCATCCACCAAAAAATACAAAGTTTGATCCTCACATCCTCTCGAATTAATCCACATCAATTTGTGTGGAAATGTGAAACCAAAGAGTATTGGAGGAAATCGGTACATCATGGTTATTGTCGATAATTGCTAACGTTTCTCATAGGTAAATCTTCTAAAACAAAAAATTGAAGCATTAGAGAGGTTTAAAGAGTGGCACATCATGACAAAACAACAATGTGAGAGGAAATTGAAGTCCATTCAATCGGATAATGGTGGTGAATATATTGCTTTTGATGGATATTGTCGAGAATGGGGAATAAAACATCAATATACCTCACCTTACTCCCCGAAACAAAATAGAGTGGCTGAAAGCAAAAATTGGACACTCTAAGAAATGGTCTAAGCTATGGTGCATGCATCCGGTCGATCTAGTCACTTTGGGGAGATGCACTTTTAACTGCTAATTATATAAGTAATCAACGACTTACTTCCATTTCGGGCGATAAAACACCTCATGAGTTGTGGTACGGGTGGAAACCAACTCTACATCACTTACGCATATGGGAATGTCGTGTTACCGTATAGGTAAAATCACAAAATCAGCGAGGAAAATTTTCATCGAGAAGTTGGTCGAGAATTTTTGTAGGATATAGCTCGCGAGGGAATCTTTGCCGAATTTACGATCCCTCACGGCACACAATTATTGAATCACGAAACGTGAACTTCCATGAGCACCTGAAATCCTCAATCGAAGGTTCGGCAAAATTGCGGAGAAATTTGGATTTTCATGACGAAGCCAAAATTTATAATTTCTCGGATATTGAATCCAATGATGATATTGAACCTGATTCGGCTGTTAATGTTACTAGGGGGAAATAAAAACCGGACATTCAAGAATAAATTAAGATTATTGACGTAGAATTGTGACATTTGAATTCTCAAATGCCATCCGAATCTCAAAATTCCACAACTTCAAAATCATGCTCTTCAAGTCATACCGAATTGGATAAAAATAAAGAGTTGGATTTTACTTTAAGGAAGAGTACACAAAAATCTAAGGGGAGAAAACCGGCGAGATTATCTTTTGACAGGAAAGAGGAAATGTTGAAAATTCACATTACTTCATTTCGGCGACTAAATAGGAGGATGTTGTCCATGGCCATTTCCAGCCATGGATTCACCCTCGAAAGCACCACAAACTACCCCTAAAACAGCCTACTTTGAATCCACTCAGAATTCTACAGAATTAACAAAACAAGCTGGAACTACATAAACTGATAGTTTCTAGATCACTTAGAATTCTCACAAGTTTTCATATAAAAATGCCAAACAGAATTATCACATCATCTAGTCAAAGTTGCAGAACTTCAGTTTGCCATAACTTTGATAAATCAGGCCAACTTCACAATGAATTAAAACACAGACCAGGCACACAATAGGCATGCAAATCTGTGGCAATATTCAAAATACAAGGAGGAACACACATTCAAAATTTCAGGTAATTCTGCAAACATATCTGAGAGCAATCTCAAATGAAATTACCAAAATGGCGGCCGATTTTGTTCTTGAAAAGTTCCTAAGTCCTAAAATGATAAGTCCTACAAATATATTGAGCTCTTTGGTGTACGGGCATACCGGCCGTAGCTATCTTCAGCCTCAATTACAATATGCCGAATACTTCAGGTATCGAATGAGTAAATGTACACTAATAACTAATTCACAAAAAGACAAAACAATGTTCAACCAAATATTCACACCGACACCTCCGTAAATTCCGCGTACTAGACGACAGTTCGCTTAGTCACTTAGTGATAAGTCGATTAAGTGAACCGACATTACATAAGTACAGTCCACACAATTATACATCATCAAATATTTGCGAACCTTGTAAAATAGCGGCGGACGTTGTCCGCCCTCCACGTGTAACACAAACCACTTGCCGAATTGATCTTCTACTTTCCAAAAAATTTCGTACGGAGACCGTGTCATTTGCCATAAAATGCCTTTCGATATATTTCACGTCTACTTTCCAAAAAAGACGCTCTGTACCTGTGGCTTCTTTTTTCATAAATGCTTATGTCGCACTATGTTTCGTACGAGCGGCATACTTTTTCAACATTTCAAATATTTCGAATCGGATCGCTTCGCAATCCGCCGTCAGTTTCTCAATGCATTACGTGCCACTCAAATACTCCCTCACGTCCCTTAAATTTCAATCGTGCAATTACTCCCCCAATCCACAAATCCATTCGAACATCCATTTGTACAACCACATTAATTACGGTAATAATCTACACACAAACAGTCGGGTGTGCACAAAATGTGGCGTACGCACGAAACAAACATTTCAAAAAAAACAGAGGATTTCCTCTTCTAGCAATCATATTGTAAGAAGTATGCCGGTGACGCGTGATCTTACTGTGAAGCAAGAAATTCGGGTGATTAGGAGTCAAAATGACAACCGGCTTGGGAGAAAGAATATAAGTCCATAGTACAAAAATGAACATTTGAGGAAGTTGATTTACGCGAGGGGAAAAAGGCGATCGATGCGAAGTGGGTCTTCAAGACGAAAACTGGTGATTAGTCATTAGGTATAAAGCTAGACTAGTATGTAAAGTTTTCAACAATGGGAAAGAAATTATTTTACATAGACATATGCGCCAATTGTAAATTTTGACTCTTTACGGATGATTATGGCGATTGCGACAGTTGAAAAGAAACACATCCTTCAACCACGTTCTTGAAGGGAGAACTTGAGGAAGAAGTGTACATGAAGATCCATGAGGGAGTTGGCTCCAAAGAAGAGAAGGTGTGGCGCCTAAGGAAGTCTTTGTACGGGTTAAAGCAAGCGCCTTATACTTTGTACTTACGCTTGCATTTGGTGTTAGCCGATTTCGGATTTAAACAGACTACTTCACATTTGGGCGTTTACATTAAGGGGGAAGGAGAAGACCAAATAATATTCCCACTTTACAAAGACGATTTTCTGTTGACGTCGGAGACTCTACACATAATCAACTAATTGAAGGCTTTTCTATGCAGTCATTTTAAGGTGACAGACCTTGGAGATGTCCGTTACATTTTGGGGATCAAAGTGATTAGATATCTTAATGGAGATATCAAACTAAGTCAAGCTCAGTATTGCAAAGAAGTTTTAGTGCGGTTTGGCATGTCGAATGTAAAACTACTTTCTACTTGTATGGATCCTAAGTGTCACTTAAGGAAGTTTGAGGATGAATTGGACACTTAAAGAAGTTTGAGGATGAATTGTTGGTCGACGTTCCATATCGAAAAGCCATCGGAAGTCTTATGTACTTGAGTGTGGGTACTCGTCCGGATATGCGGCGGCATTTTCAACTTTGAGTCGATTCTGTCATGAACCAAAAAAATCGCATTAGCCATTGGAAGTCTTATGTACTTGAGTGTGGGTACTCGTCCGGATATGCGGCGGCATTTTCAACTTTGAGTCGATTCTGTCATGAACCAAAAAAATCGCATTGGGAGGCCATCAAGCATATCTTTTGATATTTGGCCATATTGATATGGGATTGACTTACAAATCGGCATGTTCCATTGGTTACTCCGATTCCGACTGGGCAAGAAATTACGATTTTGGAAAGTCAACGTCCGGATAAGCCTTTGTATTCGGCGGTGCAGCAGTTTCATGGAGTTCACGTTTGCAACTGACAGTGGCATTAAGTTCAACCGAGGCTGAGTACATGGCGGCTTGCCATATTGCTAAAGCATCATTTTGGTTAAAAGAGATGCTCGGTGAATTGAAGATTTCGATTGTGTGTCTGCAAATTTTTAGAGATAGCATGAGTTCTAGGCACTTGTTAAAAATCGCGTATTTCACAAGCATACGAAGCACATCTATATTTAGTGGCATTTTGTGCGTGAATTGGTCACCTTAAAAGAGGTGGAGTTTGTATTCATGTCGACTTTGGAAGATGCCGCATATTTACTTACTACGGCGACTACCTATGATGTGTTTGTTGGAGGTCGTCCAAAGTTAGGGTTAGTGTGAAATGCATTCTTGTTTGAAATTTTCCACATCAAAGCGGAGGATTGTTATGGTTCGCTGTGGAAAAGGACTAGTTGTGTTACGTTTTGGCGTCCTGTCGCAGTTACAGATTTGGTCTTGGTTCATTGTTTGGTTTCAGTTGGCATCTTGTGTCGCAGTTACGGATTTGGTCTTGGTTCATTGTTTGGTTTCAGTTGGCATCTTGTGAGTTGTTCTGTGTTTCGTCCGTTGCGTATTTTCCGGTACGGTATTTGATGTCATTTAGGGCGACGTACTTGTAACGTTCGGTTTAGTGCGCACCATTCAGTTTCGGCTCACAATGTTTGATTAGGCCCACATTCGCCTACCTTTTGTCATGTCCTTATGTTCAGTTTTATCACTAAGTGTTAGTGGTAGTTTTAAGTCGGTTAGGCAAAAGTATTTTAGAAAAGAGAGGTGAAAAGTTTAGTATACCAAAAGGAGAAGGCAGATAATACATTATAAAGAGGAAAGATCTCCAATTAAATAAAATATTTTGTTGGAGAATTCTTTGGGCTCCTATCATGACTGAATGCTTCTGCATGCTCTTTGAACTAATTTAATGTAATGTTCTGTCCCTTTTCTGGCCGTGCTTCTTTTCTATCAATAGGGAGAGAGGCAGGTTGAGAGATATGGAGGGAGAGGGAGAGAGCGA
>JBBHKE010002184.1:123746-150346 GCA_037447655.1 Zygnema cylindricum | reverse complement strand
GAGAGAGGAAAAAAAGGGAACTTGAACTTAATAGAAATCGGAAAGATGTAAATTTAAAGAGGAAAGGAAATAATCTTATTTTCCTTTTTTTTAAATAATTGAGCTTTAGCAACTTCAAAAAAAAAAAAAGGAAAAGAAGGAAATGTCTGAACCCTGACCAAAACCCGGGAGGGAGAAAGGGAGGGCAGGGAAGGGAAGGGAAGGGAGAGAGAATGTGAGAGAGCGACAAAGCACGTGACAGCAGAAAGAAGCTGAGAGAAGCCAATGACCAGCCGCTACGTGGCAGCACGGAGAGAGAAAGGGTTCAGAGGTGATGGAAAATGGATATGGGAGGATATTAGGTCCAAGTATGAATGTACCGTACAGATACTGGAACTTTCCATGTACGGAACAATGTACACAAGTACAATGAACCAATCAAATTATCAAACAATCAAAGTCAAATCACTTCCACTCTAACAAAGACGTTCGTGACCGTCCGATCTTGGATACTAGAGATTCGAAAAATCTTCGATCGGATTTCCGGCCTTCGAAAATGGATCTAATTTCAGTAATTTGAGCTCGCATGTACAAATCAGTAAATCACAAACTAAGGTGTGCACAAAACGAACGAAACACATCGGCTCATTGTAGACTGAATCGATTCGGCCCACCAACAATCAATACATATCGGTATATCGCTCGCCGTGACCCCGTGCATTTGTACTTTTGTAGCACACGGAGAAAGCTTTCCTATCAAGAAGCCCAATACGAGAGCCCCAGGGGTCAGAAAAGTCAAAATTTCAACAATCCGAATAGGACATTTTTTTTTTTTCAAAATCTGAACACACGAAATCCGGCCGAGTTATTGCACGCTGCTAAATTGTTGCCAGGTAACCCGATACTAATTTCCGAAAAAAAAAGTTAACCGAAACTCAATTTCTAGCGACTAGCCGTACCCGAATAAGTACAGCATTCGTTGGTACAAAGTACAATAATGCTGGATAGTATGGACACTACAGTTTCGTACAGTACAGTACGTACCTACTAAACCTTTAAGTTTTTCCGTTTTTTGCTTACCCAGCCGTACCCTATTTTTTTTTTAATCGCCCGGCCGAATCAGTCTGGCCCTCAAAATTTGGCACCCGAATCCGTTCCAGATCCGACGCGGCCGGCCGGGTACGGATTTGGGTACCCGACTGACCTCTACCCAAAACTCACTTCGCCGTTCGCAACTTCAAATGCTAAAAGCGGAGTAAAACGGGTGAAGCCTTAAGCGTGCACTTTTGCTACGAGCATACTCACTCACTCCCTCCCCATTCACAAAGAGCGTCCAAAGGAGCGTCAATATAGTGGGTGATACATTATTATGTGTTATGCCCAACTACTAAGTATTATGTTGCTTAGGTAAGCAATACAAGGCAAACCTCACTTCATTCGAGACACTAATGCAATAGAATTTGACATCGATTTGGAGGATTCAACAGAAAGTAGCCTAGCCACAAGCAGATCACAACAAAGGCTACAACACCTCTGCGATAAGCCAAGCTAAGACCGTCAACGCCGATGTTATAAATTGCAACATTGCCTTGCATGCAACTTGCCAACGCGCCCCTACAAGGTACGATTCTCCCTACCCAATGTAGGCTCTAAGGTGCATGAGGCGTATTAAGCTCAGTTGCTAATGTATTCTTATAAAAAATATTTGTTTTGCATCGTACAATAATATTCCCAAGTATATAAATACCTTTCACTGTTTGAATGCATTATTATTAACAACCCTGCGGTAAATACGATACCGTCGTGAGTTATGCATCGAATCGTCCATCACTATTGTAAAACCTCGATTCAATTCGTTGTTAAATGGCGGAGGAATCAGGGATATTAACCAAGGTATAATTTAAGCAATGTTCTTTTGGTGCTAACGTGTTCTACATTTTCTAGTCCTCGAGATTAGCGTTAATAAATATAGAGGATAAATGTTTCAAATAAAACCTCATATGATTGTGTAGTTATACTTTTTATTCCGCTTTTAAATAAAATATAATGATGGGACTTATATGTCATAATATAATGCATTTACATCATTCAAAAAAAGTGTGTGAAAAAGACAAGTCGTGACAACTCATTAACTGCGTTAATACAATTGTATGACCAGATGACAAATAAAATGACGTGGATATCAACTCACATCGTACGCACAAACTTCGCATGTTTGGCCCACCAAAATGAGTCATGGAAAATGCGTACAAATGTTTATAGTAATGTTACTGCAAAAAATATGACCAAAGGGCCATCAACAATACAATTGCGTTAATTTGAGCAAAGTCATTTTTGCATTTATTAGTCTGTCGCGTCGTTTGTATCAATGTCAATTGTGCGTTCTTATTACGTATAGTTTACCTTTAATTGTTGTTAATGCCAATAATAATAGTTTGATCCCAAAACAAAAAATATTATTATTAATATTATTTATTCCTTCATCCTAATAGATGTAAGATTTAATCATTGGCGATTTTATTAATTCTGAAAGGTAATTCCAAAATCTCCAGTATAAAAATGTATCAGTTTTTACTTTAACTACTCATTATGTTTCAAAAAATTACATAACAAGTGTCATATAATGGTGTCGGCACGAGAAACGAATGGTGTCGACACGAGAAAACATGCTCGAATTAATTCATAAAATTCAAACTTAGTGGTAATTTAACGAACTTGTTCTCCTATGTTCAAACTTTGAATATGCAAACACAAACTATTATGGATACACAAAGAGAATGTGTATCCAAATTAGTGTTGTATTATTTACATTTTGTTAGCTTTAGGTCATTGAATCCAAACTAGTGTTAATAACAATGTTTATTTCCATTCACTATGATGTCTCTTTCATCCAATCTGATTATGTTGTAAGGCATTTTAGGAAGGCTATGAAAGCTTATATGATCCAAACGTAATTGCCAAAATGACCAACTAAATTTGAAAGCAGTGTTGGTGTGAACCACTTGGTTATAAATTCCTGACTAGAAAATCGCAACTTTCGAAACACCTTAACCAAGTATTGATAGAGAGACTAAGCCCTACGAAAGACCTAGTTCGACATAAACTTAAACGTCATTGCACATTTTTAACGCTCGTTGTATCAATGGTGATAATGACATCGTTACCCTTCAGGGAAATTGATATATGATGTTCAAAGGAGGTACTAATTGAAAAGATAAGTGAAAAAGACAACGAAGTAATAGTGACTCATTTCAAGTATAAAATATGAGTGAGAACTAATATACGAAGTACTTATAAGCCGCAAAATCAAAGCCTAAAACACTATTTTTTCAATACGTAAACAAGTAAGGAGGGAGAGATAGAAAGAGGGGTGGAGAAATATAAATAAATGAGTGAACGGGGGAAGGAGAAAAAAGGGGAGAGGGGAGGGAGGGGGGGGGAGAATTAAAAAAATGACAGAGAAAGACTGACGGAGAAATAGAGACAAGATAAGAGGGAGTGAGGAAAAAGGGAGGGCGATTCGTTTTATATTTGCTTATTCGTAACAACTTCATAACAATTTGTTGTAGGGTTACAAGAAAGAAGAAAAGTGACAAAAGTGATATCCTCTCATTGTTTCACTTGTCCCTCCCTCTCCTCGTCTCACTCTTTTTTTTTCCCTCCTATTTTTTTATTTGCTTTCCCCTCCCCCTCCCTATTTTTTTCCTCCATCATTCCCTCTCTCTCTTTTCTTTTTTTTTTCACTCTCTTTTCCCTCCCTCCCTCCTGTACTTTCCCCTCCCTTTCTCCCCCCTCCCTCCCCTTCCCCTTCTCGTCCTCCTCCCTCCATTCGTTTTCCCTTTTCCCTCCCCTTTCCTCCCCCTTTCTCAAACTAAGGGTTTTTAGATTGTATTTTAAGGTTCTTAGCTGTAGAGTTTGTGTCCATGACTTTCACAAGTACCTGTCTAGATGATTTTTCATGGTCATAGGATTTAAATTGACACATAATAACCGAATAAGATTTACAATAGGTAGCGGTATGGGCGTATCGCATGAAAAAAGTAAACCTTGTTGCAACCTAACATAACAACGGGTACCAACCGATACGCAACGTTTAGGTGCATCCGTTAGTTGAGTAATCAGGTAACGGTTCAACGAGATACGTATATCTAAATAACGAGCAAACTAATAAACCAGTGTTGTATATCAACGATAAGCAATAGTTTGGCACGATATATTGGTACTGGTATTATTGCAATAAAAAACTGATAATATCAGTGTTTTTTTTATCGTGATAACACCGGTTCGATATTTGTCGACGATAATTATAATGTTTGAACTTTCTTTTTACCGTTATACAGATTACCGAACAAATTTTCATACGTGGAATAAAGTGAAAAATATAATACAGTATATTGTAATGTACTATTATATAGCATACTATATTTTTTTTCCACTTACCGCCAATAAGGAATTTAGGAATTTGTTGGTCTCGGAGCGATATATCGGGAATCATCACCTTTCGAAAACTGATAACTATCTGTACCGTTTGTATCGCGATAATTTTCTTCCCGATACACACACTACATTATACATTTTTTAGGTGTTTTTGTGATTTCGGATCATAGCTCAAATGTAGGCGTTTTTATGGTAGGCCTTTGGTAGGCGCACAAAACTTGGCACTAAACTCGCGTAGAGTAGGCATACTGTATGGGTGTTCGTTGTGTACACTCTTGTACGGACGTACGAATCTGACGTATGATCATAGTTCAGCGCACGCCGACGGACGATTTTTTTTAGCGAACTAAAACACGCGGACGTTCAAAATTGCAGACGCTAATATGACAGATAGTCCTATCGTAAGTTGTATTATGGGCTTTTCATGTGATCTTCTTAGATCACTACTTTGATCAGAGACCGTCCGATCGTCTGAATCTAACGGTTTAAATAAGTTTTACCTCAAAACTCACAGAAATTGTTTTTTTTGTCCGATTTTTTTTCAAAATTTAGACATGACGTTTAATTCTCTATCGATCGATGTGCAACTCAACCCTGTAACTTTTCTTTTTCATTTTTCGACCAATACAATATGGTTCTTAAGGGCATATTGTATGTTTTGCATACAATAGGCATATTGTATGGGCCTACTTTCAACTACTTTTGAACTATGTTTCGGATTAAAAACAGGCCCTATCAGTGTTTGAACAAGCAGCGACGTTGTTAGGGTCTTCTAGTGTAGGGTCGAATGAGACAAATGCGTTCACACATGGTTCATATTACAGAAAGTTTTGGTTGACGCTGGTGCTAAATTTATGTCGGCCACAAGTTCATTTAATATTTCAATTGGAATTAAATAGTGAACGGAAATTTACGTTGGCCAGGGCGGTTTTTACATTTAAACTTATGAACAGAACGGCAACATGCAGTCGTGGACGCCGGCAGGACGATAAATTAATGTATAATAAATAGTGTGGTATAAACATATTCTGTTTTCTACTTTCCACGGATCAACCTCGCTGAAAATATACGCGCGGTCGCAAGTCTATTTACGTTTTATTGATTACTGTACTTCCTTTTCAGCCACGAGCCTGAACAAGTCGACAAGTGTTGCCACGTGATTACGTTATCTCAAGAGGACGAAATTTGGACCTCTCGATTTACGTGTGAACACGAACACCTTTTCGGCGTCTGCCGTATACCGTACAGCCGTCTCATTTTCCCACGTCGACTTTTGGACGGTGTTTGTCATTTTGCAGGAGCTGCAGTACATGTTTACTTTTGTCCACTCTTGCAGCATGTGGCGGCTATCGCCCGAAAGCTCCAGTATTTGCGGCGGGAAATAAGGATATTTGAGATATTGATTCGCACTGATCTCGGAACTCGCTGTCAGCTACAAATCACGTATCTGACCTGCCACTACGAGCCAAAATAGATTCTATATATTTTTCTGTACTGCCCACCGACATGTGTTTTTATCAGGCTTTCAATTGAAACCTGGTCGCGCCGCATAACGGCACGTGTCCGGGCAGGAAAATATAACAGTTTAAGCGGTGGTATATCATTTTTGAGTGCTTGTCGAACTGCCCTTTTAGGGATGTAGGTGGCCTCCGGGCATCTACTAGTTGCCACGTCATTTTTTCGGCGAATAGGGCTGAAAAGTAGTCCACGTCACATAATCTTCATATCCAAAGTTTTTTGGAGCTCGAAACTTCTGCGATCCGTGCAAAAATATGAACGAGGAAATGAATGGACGTGGCAGGCGGCACGGCTGATTGGAAGATTTTCCGTACAATGTAGTTTGTTTTCCATCGAGCAAAATTTATGAAGGTGGCTTTTTCGGGAATCCACGTTGTTGATTCGTTAAAAATAAAGTTTGAAAATCTGATATATAAACAATTTTCTGACCGCTGAGTTTTTTTTTTGTTTTCGCCTTCTTTTATTTTTTCCTGTGTGGATAAACTTTTCAGTTTTTCGTTTTCCAAAACGTCGGAGTCGTTTTGCTGTCGTCAGCAAAAATAAATGTACGGATGCCGTGTTGGTTGGACGCTATTTTACGTTTGAATAAAATCACGGGTGACACGTGTACCAAATGATATTTTAGAGCGGCCATTTTCAACTGGTGTTCAAAGATTCTACACGAATAAGGGAAAGGTTTACAAAAATATCAGACTGGAGGATCTGAGTGGACGAATAGAGTTCATTTAAAGATACAAGATTCCTGATTCTGATTCCACTCGATAAAATCTTTTCGTACACACTTCCTTGGCGTATCTGCCAGTCAGCATGCATCGTGGCAAATTTCGCTAGACGACAAAATTCTACGAGTCGTCTACGAATAACCGGCTGCCATCTGGTCATATCTGTACGACAGCGTGATTTTTATAATTCTAAACACGCACTAAATATCCTAATGGCTTCTTCTCATTGGCCGTAAAATCCATAAAATCTCAAATTGAAACAACCCGATTCGCCTACCGATTTTTTTTCCAGACCGAAACAGTACTTTATGGTTCCCTCTTTCCGTACAATTGTCCACGACTTTTGGCTGCGCGATATCTGCCCGGAAAACAATTGTACGGGATGAAAATTTTGACTGAAACTTTCGCCCAGCTGCTTTTTTTTTGCCGAATCGTACTTTTTTCTTTCGCCGAGAATTTGGGCAGACCCTTCATTCGGCGAAAACTGAAAAGTACAAGAGCCTGAAAGTACACGTGTAATGTGAACGCTCCGTTCTGTTGAGCTACAGTACAGTACTGTACTTTCTTCAAAGACTTTCCTAGAGCTTTTTAGGGTTAGCTTGTTACCTGGTTATCTTTGCAAAGTCATTCTATTTTCTGGTACTTCTTCTTATTTCCTTTTTCTTCTTCGAAATTAATCTACCTTTTCGCATTTCTTTTTTATTTTTTCTTTTTCTATCTTCTTTCTCCTGATTCCCAGTTGTTTTTTTAGCGATATTTTTTATTAAAATCTGAGAAGAGAGGGAGAGAAAAAAGAGAGCGATAGAAAAGAGTTCGAAAAAAGCGAGAGAGAAAGAGGGAAGAGTGTGAGAAGGGAGAGAAGGGAGAGGCGAAGTAGGGAGAGGAGAGAGTGTTAGAGAATTATTATAATTGTCCATAATGTCACCCCTAACAGTCACTAATGTAATGCCTTCCCTCGATTCTTTATCTTTTTCTTTACATAGAAACGGCGTTAGAGACTCTCTTCTCCCTTCCCTCCCTCTTCTTCTCCCCAAAACCGCCATAAAATGCACTTCCTCAGCCTCCTCTCCTCTCTCTTCTCTACCACCTACCCCCATCTCCTCACCCGATCCTCAAACTTTTCATAAACATAAAAGCTTAAACGAAAAACTTGAAATTATTTTTAACAAATTCATGTGTCCGGGATGTCAATTTAACCACAGAGAAACCCATAATTCTTTCTTTTCGAGGGTAAATACGACTTACGGAGCTTTTCAAGCCTCCGATAACACGGAAAATACGAAAACAAATTCGAAAGAAAATTCGAAAGGACGTACAGAAGAAAATACGGAAGGAATCGGGCACAAATGGGGTAACAATTACAAGAGTTTTTTGATGGCAAGTATCGCTTCCGCGGTTATTTTGACCTCTCCCAATTCTTCCTCAGCGACTACCTTGTGTCCGGAGCCACTGAACCTGACCCAAACTGCCCAAATCTGTATAGATTCAGTCAACCGTCCGGTCAACGGTCAAACGACAAGTCCAGATTCGATGAATCCGACTCAAATCCTTCCCAATTCTCCCAATTCTCCTATGGAATTCTCCGCTTCCTCGAAAACCATCATTTCCGCCTTAGGTCCCCCCGAATTGGCCTCTCATTTAGAAGCTCAAATATGGCTCGACCTCGAGTCCCAAATGGGGGCTTCGAAAGAAAATGAGACCAGAAATAGTTTGGATCTTTTAGAACTTGCAGAAAGGTTGGCGGAGATCGACAGCACGCTCCCTCCCGATTCGAGCTTTTTGCGATACGGTCCCTCGAACCGTCTCAATTCCGAGGAATACGGCGATTTGATGGTCACTTCTTTCAGTCCGTCTTTCGCGATTTCGTCTTTTTCTGCGGCGTCCGGTACGGCCGCGGCGGATATCGCCATGGCTGCCAGCGAGGCGGCCAGTGCTTTGTCGCCAGCTGTCGCGTCGACTACCGCAGGTATTTTTTTTGCTTCGGTGGTTTTTTGGAGACTTGGTTGTTTTTGGGAGTTTTAGGTTATTATGAATCCCGGGTTTTTTTTGGAGTTTTGGGTGTTTAGAGGAGTGTAAGAGTTTTGGGCGTTTTTAGGATTTTTGGGTGTTCGATTTTTTGAAGAGTTGGGGAAGGTTTGATTTTGGGATTTGAGATGCGGGTTGTTAGCTTCGGTTTTTATGTTTTTTGGTTTTTTGTTTATGTTTCTTTGCATCGGTTACGGCAGGTATGTTTTTCTTCGGTTTTTAGATGTTTTTGGAGTATTCGGTTCTTAAGGAGTTGTAGGTGGTTTGAAATTTTTGGGATGGTTTGGTTTTGGGATTCGACATTTGGGCTGTTTTTTTTCGGTTTTTTTTTCGGTTTTTGTTTTCTTTCGCTGGTCCTTTTAGATCTTTATTATGGTTCTGATTTCTCATGCTTTTTCATTTTTTTTGTTCAATTTTATCTAGTTTGTTTCTTTCCGAGAGATGGAATCGACCGGATTAAATCGACGTTAACGAGTAATTGGTATATTTGGAATCTGGGATTATGGTTAGTTTATACGAGTTTTGTCTCCCTAATTAGAGTTGTGGAGCCCTTATTTCTCTCTATCCTTACCTTTTTCTCTTTCTTCCCCCTTCTTCCTCCCCTCTCTTTTCCCTTCTCTCTTTCCCCCCTTCTTCCCCATCACACCTTCGTCTCCTACCTTTTATGCCCCTTACCAGATAATCAATCCCTCCCTCACCCCCCTCCCTTCCATCTCTCTCAACTCTTCCCTCTGTCCCCTCCCTCCTCTCCCTCCTCTCCCTCTTAGCCCTCTGCCCCTGCATGTCCTTCATCCTGGCCTCTGTCCGTGGATTCCCCCCCTCCTACCCTCCTTTACCCCCTCTTTACACACCTCCCTTTCCTTAAAACCACCCCAAAACCACCCCAAAACCACCCCAGAAATACCTCCAAAATGCCCTAAACCCCTCCCTCCCCACCCTCTCCCTCCCCTCTCCCCTCCCCTCTCCCTCCCTTCCCTCCCTTCCTCCTTCCCTCCCCTCTCCTTCCCCGGTTGTTGTGGGCCTGTGGACACGCGTGTGGGCATCCTGGCCTTCGTGGACCTGGGCGGCGCGTGGCAGAGCGGAGGTGGCTGCCACTGTCTTCCCGCTGGACACAGCCAAGATGACCAAGATGGCAATAGACCTGGGGAGAGGGAGTGGAAGGAGGAGAGTGGGAAGAGGAAAGAGGGGAAAAGAGTGAGTGGAAGGAGGGACAGGGATGGAAAGGGAGGAGAGGAGAGAGGAGAGAGGAGGGAGGGAGGAGGAGGGAGGAGGGAGGAGGGAAGAGATAGGAAGGCGCTATAGGGAGCACTCTCATTTATCCTTCGGAAACTACAAAGGGCGAGGTGTACGAGGTAGGCTGAGGGGGGAGAGAGAGATGGAGATGGGGAGGGGTGCAGGGAGGGATGAGGAGGAGGGAGGGAATGGGGAGTAGGGGGAGAGGTGGGTGAGGTAGTCGAGACAAAGACAGAGACGGGAGGAGGGAGGTAGGGTTGGGGGGCAAGGGATGGGACAGGGTCTCCGAGATGGAGGGAGATAGGAAGGAGTGAGAGGGAAGAAAGTTGTAGTGATGTGATGAAATGGTGGATAGAAATGCACTATTTAGGGTTTTCCTTGTTTTTGTTTATTTTCTAATTTTTGTCGTTCTGTTTTTTTTTTTTTTTTTTTTTGGTTTTTGTTTCGTAACAGGGAGATGAAGTCGGGGAGTCGGGGGAAGAATACAAAAATGAGTTGGATTGTTTTGTGAAAATGGTGAAGAAGGAAGGAGTGGGATCGCTCTATCAGGGATTGGGGCCACAATTGGTGGGAGTGGCACCTGAAAAGGTGTTCTCTCCCTCTCTCTCTCTCTCTCTCCCCTCTCTCTCTCTCTCTTAATCTCTTTCTCAATTTCTTTCACTCTTTGTGTCTCTCTCTGCCTCCCCCTCTCCCCCTCACCCCCCCTTCCTCCTTCCCTCCCTCTCTTTCTCCCTCTCTCTCGCCCCCCTCTTCCACTTTGTCCCTTCTTCATCGGGCCCAAATGGCGGGAGTTGTACTTGCTTGAAATGGCGTATTTTTTTCCTCCTCCCTACTCCCATTCGCTCTCTTTCTCTCTCCTTCCCCTCTCCCTGTCCCTCCCCTCTTTCTCCCCCTCTGCACCGTCTCTTCTTCCCGCCCTCCCCTTTTTCTCACTCTCCCACCTCCCTTTTTTTCCGGGCAGGCTGTGAAACTTACCGTGAACGAAGTTATTCTCTCGATCCTCGAAACTTTTCTCCCTGGTGCTCGAATTTGGGCCCTCGAATTAATCGCAGGAGGAGGAGGAGGTTTTTCTCAAGTAGTTTTTACGAATCCCGTCGAAATGGTAAAAGTCCGTCTTCAAACTCAACCGAACGACGGAACTCCTCCGAAAAATACCTTACAAGTGATTAAAGAATTGGGTTTGAAGGGGCTTTATACCGGTTCCACGGTGACTATGGCAAGGGACGTTCCTTCTTCGGCGATATTTTTCGCTTTTTACGCTTTTTTGAAAACGGTTTTTCCGGAAAATTACTTTTTGGACGGATGTTTGGCGGCAATTCCGGCTTCCTTAGTCGTGACGCCGATGGATGTCGTGAAAACTCGACTTACGGTATGGAATTTTGGGGTTTTATTATTGGGGTTTAAATGAGCTTAAATTACGGGAATTGGAAAAATCGGGGATTTAAATGTTTGGAGATAAGGAAATAGGGGAAATTGGAGATTTGGGGATTTGAAGGTGGTGAACCGGGGAATTTTGGGTTGATTTTATTTATCCGAAAACTTCAGTGACTTTTTACCACTGTTCTGTTTTTGCTTTTCTTTCTTTTTTGCCGGTTTTGATTTTTGGGTGGTGGGATTTTTGTCTTTTTGCAGATGGAACCTGCCCCAGGAGTTGAACCGTACAAAAATGGATGGGATTGCGTCCAAAGAATAATAAAAGACGAGGGAGTGGGAACACTATTTAAAGGCAGTATCAGTCGAGTTCTACGAATTAGTCCTCAGTTTGGAATTACTCTTATGATTTACGACTACATCTCTTAATTTTGAAGTGAATTGATTTCGAAAATAGCTTTGAGTTTTTTTTTTTTTTTTTCCTAAGGCGTCCAACTGAGTTTGTGTTGTTCTACGGAATTTGAGAGAGTCGGACAAGTCTGTACAGATTATATTTTGCAAGTAATTACGACATATAGAGTCAGTACCCATTTTTTCTCGATATTATCGAGAATTTGAGAAACATAAAAGTATATGTTATTTTTGTTATATTTTATGGAAGAGGAAAGGAAGAACAGCCAGAGACAGGGGAAGGTTTATAAGTTCAAAAAGCTTCTTTTCGTTTCCTCTTTGTCCTACTATTTTTCCAGTTGTGGAGGTGTTAATTAATGCTTTAGACACCTCCCAATCGGTTTTTTATTGTTGTGTAGAACATTATATTTTGTCCTTGGTTTTTTGTTTTTTCAAACTTGTTAGGTATTGTCATACCCGGCAAGGCCGCTTTGTTTTTCTGTACGACTTACTATGTAATGACATATATAACACTAAAACAGTGAACATTTTTGACTTAGGAAAAATCTCAATTCTTTTTCTCTGTACAAATGCGACATATGTTTGTGCATGTTTTTGTTTATTCTGAAGTTAGTTTTCGTCTGGAAAAAGGCCTATTTTCTTTGCTTCGAAAAATCTGATGGATGTTTCCACTTTTCCAATATTGATATATATCATCAATATTTCCCTAAATAGTATGTGTATTCCCAGATTTGGTTGATTTTGGCTATTAAAGTGATTTCAGATGTGGTTTTAAGTTATCTTGGGAAGGATGTAGCCAGACTTATTTGTGAACTTTTGGCTACTATCAAGGATAAGTACTGATGTAATGCCATCTCGACACCGTGACATGCTATCTTTTTATGTGATATAGTACTTGAAGCTGCTGAGCTACAGTGGAAGTTGACATGTATTATTTGTACATTTTTGTCAGTATTTAGTTTTCCCATTAGGCTTATTGTTTAGTTTTGGCAATGTTTTGCGTATGTTTGCAATTTATTCTTGTTTGACATTTCCAGAACCTTGCTTTCATACTTTATGTACACACAGATTACCATTACACTTTTGTAGCAAAGCTTGTTCCTACACCGTGTATTGCTACTAGTGTAAAGGTTTTTTTTGGCCGATTAAAACATATTTTTCTGGTGCACACTTGTCAGATTGCTTCTCTTAACTGTTGCAATTGAAAGGAAAGATTCCGAACTTCCGAGTGGTGGTCCTCAATCGAAAGTTGGAGAAGTGTGCGCGGGGAAAAGCTGTTTTCAGTGGCAACAGTAGCATTAACACTAATGGCGATAGTGTACTTTACGCAACGCATGTATGTGGATTCTGAACAGGTGCGAGGTTTCAGCATTGCCACCCCTTTTTGTTCCCATGCACTCAGATGGTTTAGCATCGCGTTTTTTAATAATGTCGGTGCTTTTACTGTATGATATAAACATTCAAATGCCCATTATACAAGGTAGTTGAGGGAATTGATTTTCACCATGAGTATCCATGTACAAATATGTAAACAAACCTTGTAGAGACTGTCTAGATTTGTTTACCATATATTTAAAATTGCGAAAAGAAAATTGCTCACAATAATCATAACGAAATCATTTGTTTTAAGACTATCACTATTGCAAACTAGTCAGGTAAGAACATTCTGTGAGACCCAATTTCTCATATTTGGCGGTAAAAGGAGAAGGTTATATTTCTTCTTGTGATTGATACACATAAAAATTATTATCGTCGTACATTTTCTAAAATGGCTGCCTTTCATGTTAATCCTTCTCTAAATCATTTTCAGAAACACCCTGACCTGCTACTAGTTGTTACAATATACTATCACTGTTAATAATGATGTTTCTTTGTTTGAAGTCAAAGAAAGAGTCAAAATCAATGCAGATACCAAAGAAGGGAAATTGAAAGTGACAGAGAATTGCTTTTTACGCTTTTTTGAAAACGGTTTTTCCGGAAAATTATTTTTTGGACGGATGTTTGGCGGCAATTCCGGCTTCACGATGGATGTTGTGAAAACTCGACTTACGGTATGGAAATTTGGGGTTTTACAATTGGGGTTTGAATGGGCTTAAATTGGGGGAATTTGGAAAATGTGGGATTTAATTGTTGGGAGTTGGAGGAAAAACCGGAGAATTTTGGGTTGATTTTATTTTTCCCAGAACTTAAGTGTCTTTTTTTTTTTGGCGCTCTCTTTTTCGCTGGTTTTGATTTTTGAGTGGTGGGATTTTTGTCTTTTTGCAGATGGAGCCTGCCCCAGGAGTTGAACCGTACAAAAATGGATGGGATTGCGTCCAAAGAATAATAAAAGACGAGGGAGTGGGAACACTATTTAAAGGCAGTGTCAGTCGAGTTCTACGAATTAGTCCTCAGTTTGGAATTACTCTTATGATTTACGACTACATCTCTTAATTTTGTTGTGAATTGATTTTGAATATAGGTTTTCAAATTTCTTTTTTTTCCGTTTTTTTTTTTTGTTTTTTTCTACGGCGTCCAACTGAGTTTGTGTTGTTTTACGGAATTTGCGAGTCGGACGAGTCTCTACAGATTATATTTTGTAAGTAATTACGACATATGAGTACCCGTTTTTCTCGATATTGTCGAGAATTGAGGAACATAAAAAGTATATGTTATTTTTGTTATATTTTACAGAAGAGGAAAGGAAGAACAGCAAAAGACAGGGGAAGGTTTATAAGTTACAAAATGTTCCTTTTCGTTTCCTCTTTATACTACTATTTTTCCAGTTGTGGAGGTGTTAATTAATGTTTTTAGACGCCTCCCAATAAGGATTTTTATTGTTCGTTCTAGAACATGATATTTTGTCCTTGGTTTTTTGTTTTTACAAACTCGATAGGTGTTGTCATACCCGGCAAGTCCTCTTTGTTTTTTTTTCGTACTACTTGCTATGTAATGACATATATAACACTAAAAACAGTGAACATTTTTGACTTGAAAAGATTTTTTTTTTTTTTCTTTTTATGCAAATGCGACATATGTTTGTACATGTTTTTGTTTTTCCGAGTCAGTGTTTTGAAAGTTCTGGAAGAAGGTTAATTTTTCCGGATGGGCTAGCATCATAAAATCTGATGGATGTTTGGCCTCTCTTCCAATAATGATATTATGTTATTTCTGTTTGAGATTTGATGAAATCTGGCTATAAAAGTAGAGAATAATTCACTGTTATTTTAAGGAAGGATGACGCTAGACTTACATGTAAACCGTTGGGCTCTTATAAGGTAATTGATGTAGTACCATTTCGACATATGTCATCTTTTGAAAAGAGATAATTACTTGGAGCTGAAGAGTTAGTGGAACTCGAAATTTATTATTGATTTTGTATCTTGTAGACTTTTGTGAGTATCTTACTTTCCCATTAGACTTGTCATTTAGTTTTGGCAATGTTATTGGTGTGTTTGCAGATAATTTAATTTGGCGTTTCCACCACCTTGATTTTATACATTATGTACCCATAGATTACCATTGCACTTTTTCAGTGAAGCTCGTTCCTACACTTGTGTATCGCGATTAGTGTAAAGGTTTTATTTGGCCAGTCAAAACATATTGTTGCTGTGCACACTCGTCGGGTTCCTTCCGATAAGTGCGATTAAAAATGAAGTGCGGTTGAAAGGTAAAATCCTGGCCTTCTGAGTGATGGTCTCCAAACGGAAGCTAGAGAAGCGTGCACGGGAAAACGATGTCTTCAAATGACAAAAAAAACATTAACACTCATGGAGATGATGTACAAAGGCATTCTCAGAAACATCCTAACGTTTGCTACCACTTGTGTTGTTTTACACTGCAGATTTAAAAGAAGAGAAACTAAAAGTGACAGAAAGAGAGCCTATTGATTGTGCATTACGACTCTAGCTGGCTTGAACGCTCTTTTTAACAAAAAGAGCTTAGCGACGGAAAACATTTACATGTGTTTCTATTTCTGTACGATCTTACATGATGAAATTTGTGTTGAGTGTGATCATCAAATCTGTGCATTTCGAAATTGATACATTTTTTTGTAAAAAGAATGGCATCTGGTTTTTGCCTTTAATTACATCATCGTCAGACTAATGAAGAGAAAACTTCATTCAACAAGAGTCTCTCCATCAAGCGGAATTTTTGTTCAGTTTGTAGTAATCCCGTCACAATAACTCCCTACTATTCATTGAACTCAGTATGAGATATCAGAAAAATTGAAGAAGAAAAGACAAATGCCTTAGTTGAACAATTTTTGAATGGAATGTGCCACTAGACATCATCGAAGATTCTAATGGTAGCTAAAATTTTCCAAAAATGGTAGCTAAAATGGTAGCTAAAATGGTAGCTAAAATTTTCATAGGAAAGAAAAAATGTTATTATGTAATTAATATGTATCAACTGTTTAATCAAAGACAATGAGAATAATAAATAGGCATAATAAGAGGATTTGGTATTACTGACAAACGATACAAATTTTTGGAGACTCATAATAGTCAAGTTAACCTGTGGAAGACAGAGTCACCATTCAAAGCCCACCAATCAAAAGGTAAAAGATCATCGCTAAACATTTATGTTTTGATGAAAAAGTAGGTGAAAGACAATGTTCTAGAATCAGCTTTCAGATACAATTTATTTTTCACTCTCAAAGCAGTGAACAGAGTACAGGTGCATTTCTTTTGTTCTTGTTTTTTTTTTCTTTTTCACCTCTTCACATTTGAATATGAAAAACTGTAAACTGTTACAACATCAGTGAACATAGTTTTCAAACTACAAATTGAACAAATGGATATCCAATAAAACCAAACATATTCTCCTCCCCTCAACTATCTGTTCAAAAGTTGAACAAAGAAACATTTTCCGGCTCAATAGTAGACAATTTAGGTGTTACCCTCTTGACCTGTCAATTAGGGGTTTTTTTGGGTTTTAATCCATTTTTTCTCCAAAAAGTAATTCTACACCGTTCTTCAAACAAGGCTAAAATTATTAAATCTCAGAAAACAAAGAAAGGAAAAAAGAAAGTGAAACAGAAGTTTCGACTCAAAACTTTTCTCTTTGCAAGTAGAGGCTCTTCACACATCCCTTTGGATTTTTGTTTTGTTTTGAAGCTTACCAGAAATCAACCAGCCTCTCATTTGCCTCTACCCCTGAAACCACCTCCTCCCCTGCCTCCTCCTCCTCTACCGCCTCCTCCCCGTCCTCCCCCACCTCTACCACCTCCTCCCCTTCCACCTCCCCCCCTGAAACCTCCTCCCCCTCCTCTTCCACCTCGGAAACCACCTGGGCTTCCTCCTCTTCCTCCAGGACTACCTCCTCTCCCTCCTCTCCCACCAAATCCACCACCACCGCCGCCTCTCCCTCCCGGACTTCCTCCTCTACCACCTCTGAACCCTCCTCTCCCTCCTGGTGACCCGCCTCTTCCTCCTCTCTCCCTCTCTTCCATAAACTTAGCTGTTTTTGCTGCCTTTGCCGGAACGGGCCCTGGTTTTGCCCTTTTTTGTCCTGCCCCAAAAGGAGCTCCTCCTTCCTCGTCGTCGTCTTCATCACCATCATCGTCATCGTCATCCTCATCCATTCCAAACTGAAGAGAAAAAAACCGGCGAAAATGGGTCAGAATGACACATAAAACCATCGTTCAGATGAGCGAAAAAAATTAAAACAATGTATGTGTTTTTTCTCATACTGCGTGTGTTATACTTGAAAAGACCATATGATACAGGTGTAAGACAAGATTATCCTGAATTGTTTTCGGACATATAAATTGCATAAAACAAGTCAAGAAAATGCCTGACAAAAGGGTCCAGCCAAAATCCCAAAACCCTACTCTATTAGTGTAAATTTTTTATTAATACAAAAGGGCAATAGCTGTTAATAATACAAATGTAAGGTGGGGCATCACGGCCATGTTTTTTTTTCTCTCCTTGAGTTAATGTTATTGCAATTATTTGATGCCTTCCGGCAAAAAAAGGCAAAAATCAAATTAGTATTATTAAAATCATTTGAGCTGGATAGCCACCTTTGTTCTGGCATTCCATTATTAATGGTACATATGAGCTGATATTCCATTGAAAAAGCAGCCATGAAAGCTGCTGATCAACATGTCCAACATCCTTAGCCTTCTGTTTATTACTGTGACATGCACCCAAAATTGAAACCCTATGTCAACAGAGACAAACGCTAACAATCCTTACCACTCCTTCGTCGTCATCATCATCATCGTCGTCATCGTCGTCGCCATCATCCTCGTCTTTATCAACATCATCTTGATCGCCTACTTTAAGATCGTCATCATCATCTTCATCATCATCTTCGTCATCCTCATCCTTTCCCCAACCAGGAAGAGCAACTTCATCTTTTTTCACTTTTTCATCCTTTGGGGTTTTAATCTTTTCCGCGCCCTTCTTTTTCCCAGCACTCTCAGCCTTCACAACAACAGTCTTCACCTCTGGTGTTCCATTAGCCTCAATTTTTCCATTTCCAGAGACTTTTTTCTCTGTCTTTGCCTTTGGCACTACTTTCTTTTCTTCCTCTTCATCGTCCTCATCATCCTCCTCATCATCATCAACTTCAGCCTGATCGGCAAGAGCTTTTTTAAGCATTGCCTTTGCGTTCTCCAAGTTTACTCCTCCTTTTAGCATCTCCTGGACTGAATCCCAAACAATAATTAAAGAGAAAATAGATTACAAACTTTTTCTAAATGTCAAGAAATGAGGAGGATTTAGATATGAGAATCCCGCTGCATCTCCATTTACTGTTGTCAATGTAAAAGTACAAGTGCATGTTAACACACCTAACCTAAACATACACACTTTCCCCAAATAAGTACATGTAAACACACTAAATTTGAACATACACATTGTCACAACCTTTTCCTTGAGCTTAATAACTATATCCTGTTCAGTTATAAGAGCAAGTTTCTTAATGTTCAAGCGAATAGCAAGTGAGAAAAAAAAAAAGAAAGATAATTCACAATACCCAAAAACCAGCCAAACAATCAATGATCTGAGCTGTGCTGAAATTCAATTCTTCGTATAGTAACTTCAAGTTAACAGATTTCACACAGAAGAGAAAAACAGAAGATAATGATTCACATCACAATATATTTCTGAAACGGAAGACGTATATAAACACTTTCATTGTTGTCCATGTAAAATCGGACAAAAGCACGCAATTAAAAAAGTATGCATTATGAAAAACAGAAATGTTTGAGGTACTTCTAAACTTGATTCGACAACCCTTCATTTTTTGTTTTGACATGGTTAAAGAATAATATGGAAGCAAAAACTGCGATAAAACTACCAGTCATCACATTGATTGAGGTAACACACCTTTTGCATCATCCTCTTCATCGTCCTCGTCCTCCTCTAGATCATCTTCATCTTCATCATCATCGCTATTCATTCCCATTAGGCTGTCATCATCACCTCTGAAAAAAACAACTCAGAAGTTTCATTCAAGTAATTCATTGAAAAGAAAAAATCAAAACAAATTCAGAAAAAATAAATACTAGCATTCTACAAGCGTACTCGCAGGTATTTGTAATGTAATTTGTTAGGTTCCAAGAATTGACAAAACAAATGATACAGGACAAGTTGAATCTTTGTGTAATCCAGTGTTCAAACGAAAAGCAGGAATATTGCAACAATTTGTAAGATAATTTGGGACTGAAAACCACCATTTATTATTGAAGCAAATAAGCTCTAGACCAATATTATTAGACTTAACGAAATATTAGTCTTTGAGTCAAAATGGCGATTATCAGTCACAAAAGAAAATCTGCAAGCAGCCTTCTTGTTCCTTTCACCTTGTTTCTATATTAACATAACCCGTCTCCATACAAACAAACAAAGTCCATGTATCAAAAAAACTACAGTGCCCCGTATTTTTTTTCCATTGCCAAACAAATCAATTACAAAAGCAAAGTCCATAGTATCAACACAACTTTGTTGCCCCCTCTTTTATTTTCAATTGTCAAACAAACGATCAGAAGAAAAAACAGTAAAAAAAAAACTCCTTATCCATGGTCGTGATATCAAATGAATAAGAAAACAGAAGCAGAAAGTGAAAAAATACTAAAACAAACTTACTCGTCCACAGGCGTCACATATCCAATCACATGGACACTACCGGTTCCACTGTGGGTGAACAGAACCTGCACCATAGAAAGAGCCAGCCTCCCAAAGGCTGCCACGTGTCAACAGGCCAGGCTTTCCTGCCACATCAGCACCAAAGTACAGCCAGTCAACTTGATGACCTCAGTCAAGCAGGTCAATCACTAACGGTTTGCCTTAGTGGCAACATGAGTTTTTTTAATAGTATCGACTGCTTTGCCTCAGTAGCAATAGAAGCTTTTTTAAAAGCATGGATTGCCCAAGCATTAAGAAAAGAGCAAGTTACATGATTGAACTCTTCCAAAAGGGGAAAATAGAATGAATAGATCAATTGTTATCAAGTTCCAGTTCTTGGAAGCTCAATGATATAATGATAATTTCTACAAAAGTTTGAAGTAGCGTTTAGCAACGAAAGTGAGCAAATGGTGCAGAGCAGAAATGACGGGGTACAAATAGGATAGAAATAGTAATCTATCTAAAACTACACTAAGTTACAAGGGGGCACCTGTTCGCCAGCTCCGAATTGGAGATCGACAGCAAACTGGTCACAGGAACCTACACAACCAGAAACATGAAACGAGAGGAAAAGAGCAAGAAGGAGAAGAAGAGGATGAAATAAGAAAGGAGGAGAGGGCAAGGAAAGACGGTAACGTACACAGAGGAGAGCAAAAGGTACCTGCCTTACCTTCCCTTAGCAGTCTGTTAATGCAAGACTTAACCTACTCCATGATCACTTCTTCAAACTATGACAGACCTATTATAGATTACACTTAGCCCACATTGTTCATAATTATACCCCTAGAACACCATAAATAGACTCCTTCAATAAGTGCTTCTTTCTGAAAATTGTGGACGCCAATTCGACATGAATGTCAAAAATAATGTACCAGAGAAACTAAAAACACAGTAAAATGTCGATGATGAGTATGTATGGACCACTAAGCTAGGCAATTCAATGTAGCAAACAAGATCTTCAACAAAAAAATAACCATGATACAGTTAAAACTCATTTCTGTCCCTCTAAAAAGCTTAACACAAGAAACTCGTACCTCCTATATAGTTTAAGCCATCTTAATTCAGAATAAGCATTCGTATCAAAACAGACATAGATTTTAGTCATGACATCTTTGGATACATTACTAAAAAAACAACAAAAACATTTGTATTGAACATGGAATCTGTAATATATCTAGAAAACAACTGTCCGTTTCAATAACAGCATACCAGAATCTAACTGTAAGAATTATCAAGCCATTAGGATTTACATTTGATGATATACTACAGCCATAAATTGATCCGGGAAAAGGATCATGACATACCTTTTACAAGAGTCCCAACCACATTTGGCTCATTATCATCACCTTCCTCTTCCTCATCTTCTTCCGCATCCGCCACCTGGGTCACCCACAAAAGCAAAAACCATTGATGTTGAGTCAATGCTACAAAAGAATAAGAACTCTAACAGTCCTGTTTAAGCTAACCCATTTGACATTCTAAATCAAATGGAAACTCTGTAAACAAACATTTGAAATGAGCTTAGACTGGAACATTAGAAAGCTGTGTGAAAGTAATCAAAAGAGATGTCTGCATAGCAGCACGAAGAGAGGGAGGTGAAGAGGTAGAGATAGTGGGGCAAGCAAAAGGGCCCGTGATGACAGGGATGATTTAAAAAAAAGGGCGCATTGATGCAAGGATGTTTGAAATTACTAAATTCTAATGCTTTAGCTCATCCTCATCAACCAAATTCCAAGGAAAAGAAATGAAGGAGATTGGATAAGGAACAAACCTTCACTTTGACAATGACTCGTTCCTTGTCCTTAGAATCTTCACCAAGAGCTAACTGTTCACAAAAATCACCAAAAAACCCAAAAAAAAAGATGTTAGTCACTCTGAAATGTTTGCAGGCCGGCTAAACACAAAAAATGGCAAACACGTTTTGTAACACATTATTATCAATTAAGCGTGCGACCATTTCATACTTAGGTCACCGCCAAAAAGGAAAAAAATAGACAATGTCGAACCTCAGTTAAAACTTGTAAACCTTCCAGGATAACATAAAAAGTTACCAGTTTTTAAAGTTTTCCTTTGAACAAAAAGGTTAAGACAGGTTTTTTCCCGAGACAAAAAAAAGGAAAAGAGAGTGGCATACATTTGTTTTGAAACAAATAGAAAAATAACTGATAATTAATGATTTTAGACTGTCTTCTGGTTTAAAATACAAAAAAAGAAGACACACCATTCACTCCCTCATGAAACATCCACACTGATTACTTCAAAAATGTTATCCACAGATAGGGAAAACATTATCCACATAACTTTTACTAGTTTACTTTATAACTTTTTAAAAACACCAAAAACGGGAGGTACAGGAAGATATAATGAGCCTGGGATTTCCAGACTCAAGAAAGCCTTCAGATAATTAAAAACATAAAAAAAAGTAAAACAAAATTCCATGAAGGGATAAATAACCTTGTTAACATTTGAAAAAAAAATACTTTTGAAATTAATAGCAATAAAGACAATCAAGTCCTCAACTTTCAGCTCTAACGCGATGAGAAAAAGTATTTCAAAAGCCCAAAAATGTGTAACACTACAAAGGGTGGGGAGTTATAGTATTGTAAGGCTCACCTGTGAGACACGTAAGCTATATCCTTCGGGAACTCTCAATCCACCCTCCTCTTCAGGTTCAACTTTCACACCTGCCAAAGAAGAAAAAAACAAATAAAGAGGTTTAAAAAGGATTCTCCCTGAAATAACTTACAGCATCTCCCTTCAGCTTTCCCATTCCTAAAATTTAATAGAAGAGTGATTGAAGAAATTCCATGCATAGAGTCCATATGCAGAAAGAAGAAAATGAAAATAACTGAAAAAAAAAAGTAGAAGAGGCAAGCCTTTAGTTTCTGAAGGTCCACAGTGAAAAAAACATGAGAACAAAACCAATAAGAAAAAATAAAACAAAATCGTAGTTTGCCACAAAACCCTCACGCCAAAGCTTAACCAACAATAAATCTTAAAAAGATACGGAAAATGTCTCTAAAGTCTTAAACCCTGCTAAAAACTAATAATCAGCACCATGTGTTAAATCGACAGTCCAAGGTAAAAAAAATAAACTGCATCGAATACCACACTGCAAAGACTTTACAGACCGACTCTCAAAAACCTGTGCAGGAAATACTTAAAAAAATATGCTGAATACATGAGCTGAAATTTCTACAAAAAACATAATAAGACAGCTAATACAATCAGCAACTGCTGACGTCATTCCAAAATTTTTATGTTGAAAAGGTGGCCATTTACCCCAGAACATAGGGGTAGCCATGGCGGCTTCAAGGAGAAGAAGACGAAACTGCAGCAACTTGGCGCAGCTGCTTTGCTGCTGAGATCAATTTGAAAAAGTTGCCGCTACCGAAGATTTAAAAGTGGACGGGAGAAAAATATCCGTGCCAGGATCTAAATCACAACGGGCAGATACCATAGAATTTTGGAATCTGCGTATTGGAAGCGGGCAGAAAACAAATCTTTGTTGAAAAAGAAATTACATTGCCGGTCAGACATGAAAACGTTTTGGAAAGGGGCAGATGCCCGATGGGGCAATGGCTAGATTGCTGCCGGAATTTTTTTCATTAGAGGGTAGGTAGTAGGGAAAAAATCGTACAGAAAGTATTGTAAAGTAATAATGTAAAAATCGTACACTTTATGTAAGATTACCACGATTTTAGCCAATAACGCCACATAAATTGCGTATGTGCAAATAGCAAATTGCCATATTAATTAATAGCAAAATAATACCAATTAGATTTTGTGAATCATGAAATGGTGTGGCTGGCTCTACTCGTATCGTAAGATAAATATAATTGCAAATCAAAGGATCCGGGCAGATGAAATAAACATTTTGTGTCAAACATACCTTAAAGGACAGGTCAGGAGCATAAACATTTTGCTTTCAATTTTCAAACGACAACAGATATTCATGTACGCCGCCGCCAAGGTTCACACAAAACGACAATTTTCTCCTTTGGTATCCGTGCTACTTTTAAGACACGTGTAATAATTTAACTGGTTCTTAGCTTTTTATGCATTGCTACTTCCTAAAAAAGTGCTTGGCTGGTACTGGTTCCTGTCCATTAACGTGTCAAACTATTTGTAACATACTCTTTCTGTACAAGGCTTCTTCACTGCTAGAATCTAAAAGTACAATACTGTACTGCCCAATTAAGGCGCAAGCGTACTTAAGTACAGTACACCGTCAATCGCTATTAGAGTATATAACGCCAAATTCGGTGCCCTTTTTTCAAAAAAAAAAACCCGAAATACAATCTATAATTCACCGCCAATCGCTATTAGCGTGTAGGTTTCATTAGCGTATACAAATAATTACCGTGGTGTACGCTATTTAAGAATTTGAAAATTTTGGAAAAAATCATACATTCTAATTGTTTGATTATGGTAATTTGGATCTTTGAAAAAAAAAATGTCGGTCGCAAACATGCCTACACTAATATAAGTTTCCGTACAAAATCTGACAAATCGTACACAAATCGTACATTCACACGGTCGAAACGCGGCTGTCGGACGAATATGTGCGAGCGGGATTTTTTACGACCTGGTTTTTTTTCCTTTTTAGAACGCACATTCTCATGCGTCCGCGGTTACTAAAACTAATTTATTGTAATTTTTAACTTAAAAAGGTACACTTATGTACGGTCTGACACTGACCGTACACCACTCTATTTAAGAGACAACGTACTGAATCGATTACTCTATTTAGGAATTAGGGCTTTTTTTAAATAGTGTGGATAATTCTATTTGAGAATAAAAACAAAAAAAAGCGGGACGGGATTAGCGTACACAACGCTAATAGCGATTGGCGGTGTACTGTACTGTACTGTACCGTACGTCGGGTTTTACCTTAGAGAGTGATTATGTATCGAGAAAAAATCAATATCGGCTTAGCGGGAGCGTATTGAAATGGTCGATAGTACCATCCTTCCTATGAACAAAATGTGCAGAAATTCATAAGTCCGAAAACCGTGCGGAAATTTAGACGTATCCTAAATTTCTTGCTATTTTGCATGAAATGACACAAAATGACACAAAATCTCTATTATGGAAAAACCACGCACGGTTAGCAGACTCCGCGTATGGAATTTCACATATTTCATTCAGAGGTTGGATGAAGATAAGTGAGGAATGACCAATTTTTTTGTCTTTTTCCTACATCACAATCCCTGTGTTTGAATATCGACATGCTTATCTTGGATCAAAAGAATGACTTAAAACACAGTTTTACCAAAAAAAGAGTTTGTAAAAGACACTTTTTACACTGCAAAAAGACACTTTTTTCCTTAGTGAAAAAAAGGATCAACTTTATGGAACATTGTTGCTCTCTTCTTTCTTCGTTTCTTTTTTTAAGAATGGTTTTTCTTCTTGTGTCTTTTTCCAAATATAGAAAATATAAAACCACTTTCATTTTTTCAAAATAGAAAATCAAAAACACTGATAAGTCTTTTACGGGGACCATTTTGACACAAAGCTGTCCCATAAATCCAATTATCCACGATAGTAATAACACATTCTTGTTTAATATAAAAACCGCAAATTTTTATCTGAAAATCTCTACAAGGCATAGCAATAATTTTTGCCCACAAAATATTTTTTTGCACAAATTTATTCAATATTATTAATCAAACTAAAAACAAACAAAAAACATCAATTTATGTTTTTCTTGACAGCTCACAACAACAACAAAAAAAAAAGAGAGAAAAAATCAACCAAAAGTTGCATAAAAAAAGAGGAAGAAAGAAACAGAACATATATTGTTATCTATAAAACATAAAAGACAAAAACCAGCTTCTCAAACTCACATCGAGTGGCCGAAAAAAAAAAAAAAACACTTCATTTTACAAATAGATACGGAAAGACACAATTCACGAAAACCAAGTGAAATTTTCATTGAAAACATTTACAAAACATAATATTGGGAGTACAAAAGGTCTCTAATTTTGTAATAATCCTCCGATAGAGCTCCTTCCATGATCACATGTTGACCAGCCGTCTATTTCAAGAAAAGAAAAAAATAAGAGAAAGCAAAAAAGGAAAAAAAAAGAGAAAAAGAAAAGGAAAAAAAAATCAAAATATGTCAAAGTTAGTTCCAAGACTTAAAAGGTCATTTCACAATTTTTTCGCAATTCCAAAAATGAAAAACACATACAGTTTTTTTGGAGTTTTCCCACATTTCCAAAACTCAAATGTACATATTTCATTTTATTTTCTAGAAGTCCAAAAAATACCTTCAAACATTAAAAAAAAAAAAGCCAAAAGTTTTTCCACAAGGGTAAAAGTAAGAAAAAAAAAAGACAACTAACAAAAATCGACAGAGCAAAAGAAATTTCCATGAAATTTTCTTGATCCAAGTTCTTTTCCATCTCCCTTTTTCCTCCATCTCCCTCACCTTCTCAACATTTATTCCCTCTCCCACTCCCTCCCTTAAACCTCTGGCTTTCCTCTCTCTTCTCTCTCTCCCTCTGGCCCACCCCAGCTCCTTCCCAACTTTCCTCTCCTCAACCCGCTTTATCCCCATCTCTCCTTCTCCTTACACTTAACCTTCCTCTTTTCTCTCTATTCCCTCCCCAATCCCTCTCCTCCTCCCACTTTTAACTGTTCCTCTCAACCCCTCTACATCCTCCACTCCAAACACTCCTCTCCCCCCCTCTCTTTCCATCTTCTCACCCTCTATTCCCACCCCTCCCTCTCGCACTACCCCCTCCCCTCTTTTCTCCTTCCAATTCACATTCCTCTTCCT